>CAUYPK010083552.1:0-21978 GCA_963574355.1 Loris lydekkerianus | reverse complement strand
GTCATTGGTGCTATGGAGGGCGGTGAAGAATAATAATTAGATTCTTGGTTAATGAGCCGGTGATATTGGACCTCGACCTGATTTAACTGCCTCTAACCTTTTTTTTGGGATACAGGGCCCAAAGGTGAAGGGTAAATAAGGGTAGCAGGGGAAGAAGGTAGGGTGAAAAAACAATGTAGGCACGTCCACAGGGAATTTTCTAGAATTTCTTTTCTTCTCTTTTCTAGATCTTCTTGGGGTGTTTTGATCTTGTTTTGCACGATCTCAGATCTATTGGCATAAAAGTAGCACTTCTCCTATAAAAATAAACAGATGCCTCCCATTTTGGCAGTTAATAGGACTAATCCCCTTATTGTTGGGGCAAGTATTTAAAGTCTCTTGCCGAAACCCAAATGGTTTTTTTTTTTTTTTTTCATTTCCTCTATTCTTTCTCTTTTTAGAATATTGTTCCCTTTCTATGATTCAGTTTTGATTACTTCTATAGACCTATCCTCAAGTTCACCAATTATTTTCTTAGCTGTATTGAGTCTACTAATGCACTTCTAGAAACAATTCTTTATGAAGGGTATGGTGGTCTTTATTTCTAACATTTCCATTTGACCCTCTAGTGAGATCATGCATTTAGAATAAAGGTTTGTTTAGCACTCGGTTATATTTTCCAGTGTCAATTCCATTGTTAGCTCTACATCTTTCCTTAAATTGTGTCTCAAGGAGGATATCTTTCTTTCATATTACTTGTTCCTCAATGGTTTTTAGTTGTGTAGAAGTGTGGATTGGTGCATATTCTCTGTTGTTTTTATTATACCTCACTATTAGGAAGGCATCTTGTCCTTGGAACCCACGGGGACTACCCTAAGTGGTGTCCCTTTTCTGGCATAGTTCCAAATTCAGAATCTATTCCTGCTATTTTCTACTGCCCCTCCTGTTTCCTATCCACAGCTACAATCAGATTTCACTAGTATGCTAAAGATAACAGTGATTTTGTCCCTACTACCAAAAATTGATATCATCATTTGCTAGAGGAAATAGGGGAAAGAATACCAGGTGGAATTTCTTGTCCTTCCTACAGTGTCTAGTGTTCTCATCTTTATTTATGCAACATGAGGGACAAATTTCGCAGAACTTGCCCAATATTTTCTGTGATAACAAAGTGGCATATGTAAATGAAAAACTTGAAACTGGTTGTAGACTTCCTCTGTATATGGAACGGAACCAACAAGGATTACACCCTCTCACAAATGTGCAGTTTATTAACCTCCATCAATTGGTTAATCATCCTAAATAAAATCTTCTTAAAGATGTCCAGATCCATCTTATCCAGATAATCAGGTACTCAAGTCTCATATCTCCCAGTAAGGGCCAGTCTCATTCCAGATTTTGACCATCTTAGGTTGTTAGTACTATGGTATGATACAGAAAAGTTGTGAACTTAATGCTGATCCAGCTTTTGATTAGGAGCAATGTTATTCCCAACTTTCTTAATAGGCAAGGGAAAATAGGAATTGGTCTAGACCTGTAACACAAGCACTATGAGAATCTAAGACAGGAGGATCACTTGGGTCCAGACATTCAAAGTTTTAGTGAGGTGAAATTGGACTAAGTGAGAGAGCAAGACCTAATCTCAAAAAGGAAAGAAAAAACACACTAGAATTGCTACTGTGCTTATTTTTATTTATAGTCTCAAAACATCAAGATTCATTGCTTTTGAAGTATAATGAAATAATCTTCTGAGGATTTTCCCTTTCACTGAAATTTGTCTTCTTGTTTCTAAGGTACCAGTTATCAATAAGCCTCACATATTTGTTGTTTCTGAATGATACCACCTATTAAGTCATCAGCAATATCAAAAGCAAAACAATAGTATCTTCTTTTCCATGTTGATGCTCATATTCCAAGATCTAATTACATTTCAAATTTTTAAAAAAGCATACCAGTATAATGTGTATATTATGTATTCTAAAACATATTTTTGTCAATTTTCATTTAAATATGACCTTCTCTGGGAAAAAGAATGCAAATTAAAATAAGACTACTAAGGTGTAGAATACTAGTTTACTGATAATTGCTTGTAATGCTATAAATTTAATGCTGTCTACAAAACAAAACAAAACAAAAAAACAGTTTCATCTTTTCATTAATACTTGCAAGAGTGTGCAATCATACATCCATGATTTTGGTAATAATTCTGAAAAAAGAAAAGTAAAGCCTGTGAAACAGCTAATTACTAGCCATGAAGTCTTAGGTAACTAACATTATCATTTTAAGATGTAGCTATTATAATATTTGTAGTACTTCCAATATGGCATGGGCTGCAGTAACAGGTAAAAGCTGATTCTTAAAATGAAGTGGAATCAAGATTTTCTCTTTTTAACAGTGTAACGTGCACTACAGAGTCCCACAGATATTAAGTTCTCACCTCAAATAGATAAATTCTGAAGCTGGCACACACCAACCTATTAAACCTGATTTAAGTTGTCAGGAATTTTACAAGCTGGTTTCTATATAATTGGTAGCTTGATGGTTACTTCATGATGGAAATTACTTATACTAGAAATTTTTACAAATTAGATCCCATTTTTGCTTACTAGAGAACTCATTTACCAGCATCCAACTACAAATACATGGACAACTAAATCATATGTAGCACATAAAGCTTCAGATGAATTAAAATCCCAGCAGTTCTCATTTTTCACTTAAACATGAAGAATGTTGAGAACAGTTTTCTAGACTGTACAATTATTAAAAGCTTATTTGTGACCAGAATATGGATCAGTTGGTTGACAAGTAAAAATAATAATGGGTCATTAGTCCATCTCATTCATAGGATAATAGCAATGTATATCGATATATGACAAGATAATTCATTCTGTCTTTTCATTCTCTGATGTTACTTAGATTTACAACTAATAAAAGAAGCATCAACAAATTGACAAAGCTATCTAGTCTATGTAAATTGAATAAAGACCTGAAATGTACAGAATAAGAGAAAGAATAGAAATGTAGAATACTTTTCTAAATATTTCATTTTCTTTGGCACTACTATAAAAGGAATAGAATCCTTAACTGCTTTTTTAAGCTTTGACTATTAGTGGCATATATAAAACCTACTGATTTATAAGTATTTATTTTGTATCCTAAGATGCTTCCCTATTCCTTGATCACTTCTAAGAGTTGTGTAGTTGTGTCCCTGGGGTTTTCCAAAACATAAAATCATATCATCTGCAAAGAGTGAAAGTTTGATCTCTTTGGACCTATTTGGATACCTTTGATCGCCTTCTCTTCCCTGATTGCAATGGCTAAGACTTCCATTACAATGTTAAACAGCAGTAAAGACAATGGGTAACTTTGACTGATTCCTGATCTGAGTGGAAATGTTTTCAATTTTACTCCATTCAATATGATGTTGGCTGTGGTTTGCTGTAGATGGCCTCTATCAGTTTCAGAAATGTCCCTTCTATATCTATTTTAAGTGTTCTGATCATAAAAGAATGCTGAATATTATCAGAAAGCTTTTTCTGCATCAATTTAGAGAATAATATGGTGTTTATTTTTTTGCTTTCTTTATGTGATGTATTATATTTATAGATTTACATATGTTGAACCAACCTTGAGACCCTGGGATAAAACCAACTTGGTCATAGTACTTAGTTTGTTTGATGTTTTGCTGGATTATGTTTGCTAGGATATTATTGAATATTTTTGCATTTATATTCATTAAATATATTGGTATATAATTTACTTTCTGTGTAGGAAATTTTCCAGGTTTGGGAATCTGGTTGTAGAATGTGTTGGGGAGTACTCCTTCTTTTTCTATGTTTTGAAAAAGGTTATGGAGTATAGGTACTAGTTCCTCTTTAAAGGTTTGGGAGAATTATGATGTGAAGTCATCTGGTTCTTGACTTTTCTTTTTGGGGAGATTTTGTATAGTTTATACTGTTTTAGTACTTGATATAGGTCTATTCAATATTTCCAAATCTTTATGAAAGCACCACGGTCATACTTTAAATTTCTGGAAAAAATAGTACTTCATTTTATATGGAATCAGAAAAAATCTCAAATAGCCAAGACATTACTCAGAAATAAAAACAAATCAGGAGGAATTATGCTATCAGACTTCAGACTATACTATAAATCTATAATGATTAAAACAGCATGGTACTGGCACAAAAAATAGAGAGGTAGATGGATGGAACACAATAGAGAACCAAAAGGTAAACCCACACATTTACCATCATTTGATCTTTGATAAGCCTATCAAAAACATAAATTGGGGGAAAGATGCTTCATTTAACAAATGGTGCTGGGTAAATTGGCTGGTGACTTAGAGAAGACTGAAACTGGACACACACAGTTCATCATTAACAAAAATTGACTCTCACTGGATGAAAGATTTAAACTTAAGACATGAAACTATAAAGATACTAGGAGAGAGGGCAGGGAAAACACTTGAAGAAATTAGCCTGGGAGAATTCTTTAAGGGAAGGCCCCTCCTGGGCAATTGAAGCAACACCAAAAATAGATTATTGGGATCTGATCAAACTAAAAAGCTTCTGCACAGCCAAAACACAGGAAGTAAAGCTCGTAGACTGCCCTCAAAATGTAAGATATTTGCAGGTTATGTTTCTGACAAAGGTTTGATAACTAGAATCTACAGATAACTCAAACTTATTAACAAGAAAAGAACTAGTGATCCCATTTTATTGTGGGCAAGAGATTTGAACAGAAGCTTCTCAGAAGAAGACAGGCACATGGCCTACAGACACATGAAAAAATGTTCATCATCTTTAATCATCAGTGAAATGCAAATAAAAACCACTTTGAGATATCATCTATTGTTACTGTACTCCAGTAACAGTACCCGACTTAACAAAATCCCAAAACTACAGATGTTGGCATGGATGTGGAGAGAAGGGAACAATTTTGCACTGCTGGTGGGAATGCAAGCTAATATGTTCCTTTTGGAAAGAAGTTTGGAGAACACTTAGGAATCTAAAAGGAGACCTGCCATTTGATCCTGCAATTCCTCTACTAGGTATATCCAGAAGACTAAAAATCACTTTACAACAAAGATATTTGCACCAGAATATTTATTGCAGCTCAATTCATAATTATCAAGTAAAGGAAGAAGCCCAAGTGCCCATAAACCCATGAATGGGTTAATAAATGGTGATATATGTATACTATGGAAGATTATGGAGCCTTAAAAAAAGATGGAGACTTTACCTCTTTTATGTTTACATGGATGGAGATTGATCATGTTTTTCTTAATAAAGTATCTCAAGAATGAAAGAAAAAGTATTTAATGTACTCAGTATCATTATGAAACCAATATATAATTACTCATACTTCCGTATGAAAAATAAAACACAACTATAGCCCAGGATGAAGGAGAGAAGAGTAGGGGAAGGGGAGGGGAGGGGAGGAGAGGGGGAAGCTTGTATGGAGGGAGGGTAATACGTAGGGCCACACCTATGGTACATTTTGCAAGGGTACATGTCAAATCTATTAAGTGTAGACTATAAATGTTTTAACACAATAATTAAGTAAGTGATGTGAAGGCTATGTTAACCAGTTTGATGTAAGCATTCCAAATTGTATACAAAATAAGCACATTGTATCCTATAAATGCATTAATGTATACAGCTATGATTTATTAAAAAATATAAATTTAACACTATGCTTATTACAGAAATTTTGAGACATTTAGAAAATGAGAAGAAAAATATATTACCCAGCCTTTCTTGACAAAAATAACCACTGTTAATATCTGTTTCCATCTAAGTTTTGCTGTATTTTCATTTTCTTTCTTTTGATATTTTGCTTGTTTTTCTACTATATGCATTTAATATACTTATGATGATATGACATGTTATGTATATACATGTATGTAATGCATATGCAATGTGTACAGATTATTTGGAAATCCATTCAAATTACAAAAGTAGCACATTATTTGTGAGGAAATACAGAAGAGAATATTAAAGAGTTTGTAAAAAACTCTAAATTATGTTAATTGCATTGAACAGATTTTAGGAAAATGCAGTAAGATGTTAATAGCATTTATATCTGAATACTGGTTGTTTTAGTCTTTTAAAATGCATGACATAAAAATACATTCACATAATTAGAACTAAATTGTACATCTAAATATTTGAGCATAGTAAACATGACCATTCATAGGTACTTAGTAAAAAAAATGATGAGAAGGGGCTTATTACAGATATAAGGAAGGTGATGGTTATGTTAATCACTTTGATTTTAGCCTTCCACATTGTACATCAAATCATTACATTGTACTCCATAAATGTATACAGTTATTATTTAATAAAATATTAAATTAAAAAGATAGCAAATTATTTTTTGTCCAATTAAAGAAAAAAAATAATTGATATGAGTTTATAAAATTCAGAAAAATCACTTCTAAAATTTTTTTTGATATGTAATATTTGTACTGTTGTATGTGTTATCACATATGTGATATTTTGTTACCTGAATATAAATTGTAATGATCAAGTCATGGAATTTAGGGTATCTATTATCTTGAGTATTTATCATTTCTCTGTGTTAGGAACATTTCAAATACTTTCTTCTATCTGTTTTGAAATATGCAATATATTGATGCTAACTATAGTCACACTACTCTGCCATTAAACATTATTAGGCCTTATTATAACTATATGTTTTTATCCTTCATGCAACCTCTCTTCACTCTGCCACTCCCCACAAACCCTTTCCAGCCTCTGGTATCTAGCATCGTACTGTATACATCCATGATATCAATATTTTTCCCTCCCATATGCGGGTGAAAACATATGCTATTTGTGTTTCTGTGCTGTTTTTATTTCAGTTAACATAATGGGCTCCAGTTCAATCCATGTTGCCACAAATAACAGGATTTTATTCTCTTTCTGTAGCTGAATATTATTCCATTGTGTACATGTACCACATTACTTTATCTCTTCATTCATTGATGGACATTTACAATGATGACATATCTTGCTATTCTGAATAGTGCTGCAATAAATATGGGTATGAACATTTCCCTGAATCAGTATATACTGATTTCTTTTCCTTTGGATAAATAACATTAGTAGAATTGCTGGATTGCCTGATTGTTCTATTTTTGGTTTATTGAAAAATATCCATACTATTTTCCATAGTAGCTCTACTCATTTACATTCTTACCAACAGTGTTAAAGATGTCCCCCTCCTTTTTTTTCAAATTAAACTGGGTAGTCTGTTTTTATTTGCTAAATCTGGCAGCTCATCCAGAGTAAGAACATGGCTATAAAATAGAACCACCATAGTTGAAGGACTTCCCTTTTCTCTGAGTCTTTGCCAGCACCTGTTATTTGTATACCTCATTGTTAGTTTGATTTGCTTATCTCACACTGATTAGCAATGTTGATAATTTTTTCATATACTCATCGGCAATTTGTGCACTGTGTTTTGAGAAATATCAATTCATGTCCTTTGCTCATTTATAATAGGATTTTTTCTTTTCTTTTCTTTTCTTTACTATTGGGTTGTTTGAATTTCTCATATATCCTAGAAATAGTTCATCGTTGGATGAATAGTTTCTAAATATTGTGCTTTATCCCATTTATCATGTTGTCTTTTCACTATGTCGATTGTTTCCCCTGCTGTGAAGAAACATTTTAGTTACCACAGTCCTATATTTATCTATTTTTGTTTTTGTTGCCTATGCTTTTGAGATCTTATTAATAAATAAGGCAAATTAGTAAAATACTTGCTAAGATCAATGTCCTGAAAATTTTTCACTACATTTTCTTTTCATAGTTTTTTAGTAAAGGTCCTACATTTATGTGTTTAATCAATATTGAGTTGATTTTTGTATATGATAAGAGATAGGAATCCGATTTTATTCTTATGCACATAGATATTCAGTTTTCTCAGTAATATTTATTGAAGAGGGTGTTTTTTTTCCAATGTATTTTTATGGAGCTTTTGTCAAAGACAGATTGGCTGTAAATAGGTAGATTTTTTTGTGGGTTCCCTGTTCTGTTCCACTGGTCTATGTTTCTGTTTTTATACCAATATTTGCTATTTTGATCAAATTGTTACTGTATTATTATGTCTTTTTATTTTTGTATAGTAGTTAAAAATTTTTCCTTGAAAATTTTCTTGCCAAATTACCTTAAAGTGTAGCAATAACTAACAAATATTAGATCAGAGTATTATTTATTGTTTTAAATGGTCAAACATTTGTGAGGAGATTCTAAGCATTTCTTGGATGAATACGTTAGTTCAAGTAACTCATATTCCAAGAAGTTACAAAATCAATCTGGAGCACAGATGAATCCTGTAAATCACAAATGCTCATGCCCAATTTAAGGCAAAAGCAACTCCACACTTTTGGCAGATTTCTGACCATCTAAACACATCATGCTGGACATTCTACCTTCCTTGGTCACTTTCTATGATAAGAGTAATTCTAAAATGGTCCTACAAGATTCCCAAACCTTGGCATACACATATCTTCTACCAGTTATTCAATAAAACACTAATACAAGTATATAGTGATAGGATATATGTAATTAAGGTCACAACTCAGTTGATCTTATGATGAGGATATTATCCAAGTGGGCTGAACCTGACCACATCAACACCTTAAAAACAGAGAAAGTTGTCTAGAGTGTAAAGAAAAAGAAAGACTTCAGTTGGTTACAGAGGATGATGTGCTTTGGTCTGCTGGGAATAAGGTAAAATTATTGTTGTCATTTGCTTATGAGGGGCACATTAGAATAAATTGTAGGAGTCCTCTGGGAACCTAGAGTATTCCCTGATGACATATGGAAGGAAAAGTGGAGCCTCAGGCTTAGCATCTAGGAACTGAATTCTGCCAATCATGCTCAAACTTCTGATCTACAGAAAAAATAAGAAATAAAAATTTATGCTTCTAACTTCATGGTATTTTCTTATGCAGCAATAGAAAACCAATACACAATCTAACATGTAAGACATTCCAGTTATTTATCCTCTCCCATATATTTCTCTCTATAATGCCCTGTGATTTCATTCCTGATCAAAATTTCATAATCTTCATCTCCCTTCCTGACCTTTACACTGTGTTCTCTTAAATCCAAGATCTATGGTAGACAGACATCTTTATGTTTTGAACACCTTCACTGAAATATTCTTTCTATTTGTCTGCCATAACTGACAAAGGCAGTTTTACCTATAGCCTTTTCAAAGGAAGGATACACATTCTATTATGCAGCATGAACATCAGGTTCAGAAGCTGAAAATAGCAGCAATAATAGAGAACATTTGTTGAATTTTTATTAAGTTAGGCACAGTTTAAGGATTGCAGCAGAAAATGTTACTTGTGCAATATCAATTGTCTCGTTCCACCAGACTAATACAAACTCAATATCATTAGGAGTTATAAGTTCCTAACTAAGAACTACATTAACCAACCTACCTTTCAGATAGATAGCTATGTGGCAGAGTTATGGTTAATGAGCTATATGAAAAGGTTGGTTTAGTCTTCTCAAAAAGTTTTTAGAAATGGAGAGGATTTGATTGGAAAGTAGTTTTTTATACTTATCCCTCTCCCTTCTTTCTGGCTTACACTTAGTTGATTGCTTTTTTGGCAGGAGGTTTGAGGAAAAAGGGCTACCTTGTAGCCATGGAAACTATATTCACATTCAAAGACTGGTGGACCCACAAAACAAATAGTGACTGAGAAAACGAATGGCAACACGGAGTCATCACATCATTCCAGAATTATCTACCTATAGGTTTCTACTCAGATCAGAAAAACAAAATACCAATTTATTTGGCTATGTTTAAGTTACGTTTTTAGTTACATACAGCTGGAACAGTTCTTAGCTGATACAATATACTTTTATATCAATCAAATAATAAAATAAACACAGCAACAGTGTAATGTGAGTAAAATTATTAGTCCCATTGAAGAAACAAAGAAACAGCTACAGAGACTATATGTGAATTTTCCAAGGTTTGCACAAATATGGAAGTAGTCACCATTTAAACTTATGCAATTTGGCTTCATATTTCACACTCTTAAATTCAATGCTACCCTGTCCTAGGTCCAGGCTAGCACTTGCAAATTACCAGTTTTCCACCTAATGGTAAAATTCCTACTCTTTTGAGGTTTATGTTATAAATCTTTATTAAACCACAGATAGGCACTTTACTGTCATATACTCAGCTTTTTAGAATTCGCCCACATTTGGGAAGATGACAGACTAGAGAAATAGCTGTACCAGCCGCTTGGGTTGAGACAGGGGAGAGAGAACTCCAACCACCTCTGGTTGATGGAACCTACCCAGAAAATTCACTCTGGAATGACAGTAAAGCAGGAGGAGACTCCAAGATCCAACAAGGAGGTCTAGAGCTGAGGAAGACTGGTATGGAAGATAAGTGCCTAGCTAGGGGCAGAGGCCAGCCAGCTAGCACTGCCATGGAGGATTAGGTACAAGAAAGGGATGTCCTGCAGTTTTTTGATTTTGGACTGAGCTGCTCTCTGGAGCTTCCTTGAAAGGCAAGTGAGCTCAAGCACAGTCAGGCAGCTGCAATTGAATACCAGGTGCATGGATCTCCCATCTGCTTCACTATTAGCAGGGCCGTGCCATTGTGGCAAGGTCATGCTGGAGGAACAGTCTGCAGGGCACTAGTGCATGGCTGGCTCTGGGGCATCTGCTGAGCTTGGGCAACCATTGTTGCAGTAAACTGAATGGCCCCCATGTCCCCAGGAAGGCCACTTTGTTGTTAGGGCCACTGTTTGATATGCTCACTAAGGACCTGGCAAGAAATTCAGGACCCCAATCCCATGAGGACCAAATGTTTGTGTAGTGACCAGGCCCTGATTCAGAGAAAATAAGTTAGAAGGAAAGAACCTGGTCTCCTCTGCAACTAGAAAGTGACTTCTAGCCCTCATCCTATACAGCAAAACCAGTGTGTGTGTTCTCCATTACCTAACACCACAGTGTTACCTGATATTAAACTATTTCAAATTGGACATGATCTTCATTATGTATTTTATAATGAAGATTTTTTTTCTTTTATTTTTTCTCCTTTTCTCATTTTCCATATCTTTTTTTATTATTATTTTTTCTTTTCTCAGAGGACTGGGGGTCATGGAATTGGGCTAGCTTGAACAGGCTATGAGCTCAGGGTCTAAAGTATCCTTCTAGCTTTGGCCTTTGGAAAGATGGTATTGGTAGGTCCTCACTACAACACACTATTGATTTATTTTTCTATATTTACCAGAAGTATGGTCTTGCTTCTGCCCATGCTGACAAATTGCTCCTGATCTCAAAAGACCTACTCACATTGGCCCCTAAAGCACAGAGTTTCATGAGTAGGTCAAAACACAGTCGTCAAATCCCACTGTTTTCATGTCTCTCTCTTTTTCTCTTTATATCCGTCTTCTCTCCATTTTTTCAATTCTTTCCCATAACTTCCTGCTTCTTTTTTATTGTTTAATTTATTTCTCTCTAGTCTTTATCCTTTTTTTCCTTTTGTCCTTATACAAAGGCCACTTCAACACCTAAGCTCAGAGACAGGACAATTTAAAGTGAAGGAGATGGGGAGAGTAAAAAATAGGGGTAGGAAGTGAACAAGAAGAAAACACACATAAGGAGGAAGCACCAAAAAAAGTCTGGCAACATAAAAAAGAAGAACAGAGCAATCCCCCTGAGGGATCATGAGGATTCCACTGATACAAAATAATGGTGATGACAGAAAGAAAATTAAAATCAGGATGACAAAAACAATGAAGATGATTAAAGAGAAGGTGGAAAATCATCAAAAGGAAATCCAAAAACAGAAAATAGAATAAAGATATGAAGAATATAGAAAGGATATGGCAGAGCTTAAGGAATTGGAGGAGTCAATCAGGTACCTTAAAGATGAAGGACAAAGTATCAATAACACAGTAGACCTAGGAGAAGAAAGCATCTTAGAGCTTGAGAATAAATTTCTTGAGTTAAATGATGCAGTTAAAGAGACAGAAAAGGAGAGAGAGAAAGCAAAGTGTTCACTCAGAGAATTATAGGACTTCATGAAGCATTCAAACATACAAATTACGGGTGTCTCTGAAGTAGAAGAAGAATGTCCCAAAGGAATTGATGCCCTAGTGGAAGATATAAATGAAAATTTTCCAAGTATCTGAAAAACAGAAAGAGAGCACATCAACAAACTAATTAATGATATTAAGGGACTGGAAAAAAAAGCAATACAATCCCAACCCTAGCAGAAGAAAAGAAATAACCAAAATTAAATAAAAAATAAATGAAATTGAAAACAAATGAATGATTTAGAAAATTAATGAAGCAAAAAGTTGGTTCTTTGAAAGCATAAACAAAATCAATAAAACATTGGTAAGATTAACTAGAAACTGAGGAGTAAAATCTCTAATAATCTCAATAAGAAATGAAAACAAGAAAATTACAACAGATATCACAGAGATACAAGAGATTATTTCTGACTACTACAAGATATTCTACACCCACAAATGTGACAATGTGCAGTAAATAGACCAATACCTGGAATCACGCTGTCTCCTAGATTTAACCAGGAAGAATTATATTTCTTCAACAGACCTACTCTAAGCACTGAGATTGAATAAACAATAAAAAAGCTTGCAACAAAAAGATGGCTTCACACCGGAATTCTATCAAAACTTCAAAGAGTTTGTACCTGTACTGCAGAAATTATTTCAAAACATTGAGAAAAAAAAGGAACTTTACCCAACACATTCTGTGATGCAAACATCACCCTATTACCCAAACCAGGAAAGGACCCAACTTAAAAGGATAAAATTCAGTTTCCTTTTCTTTTTTTTTGTTACTTTTCTCAAATTAATATGACAGTACAATGTTTAGGTTTTAAATTGTCTTCACTTCCAGGGTAAAGTTCCATTTGTAGAAGAGCCCTTCACCTAGGATGTGTGTTATACACCCTTACATTGGGCGCATTAGGTGAGATCTTGCCTCATGTCCTCCCACCTTCAGTATCCTTTTCTAAGAAGAATGCTTAAGAAAATAGGCATAGATGGCACATTTGCAAAACTAATTGAAACAGCCTATGACAAACTTGCAGCAAAAGCCACAATAAATGAAGTAAAAATGAAAGCATTTCCACGTAGAATTAGAATCAGACAAAGATGTCCACTATTGCCACTACTATTCAATATAGTCATGGAAGTCCTAGGCAATACAATCAGGCAACAGAAGGGTATTAATGGTATGAAAATGAGAGCAGAGTATGTAAAACTCTTCCTCTTTGCCAACGATATGATTTTATACTTAGGAAACCCCCAAAATTCAACCACAATGCCCATAGAAATGATCATAAGCACAGTTATATCGCACAATATAAAATCAATAGCCACATCAGTAGCCTTTGTATATGCCAATAACAGCCAAATTGAGAAGCTAATCAAAGTCACAATTCACTTCATAGTAGAAAATAAAATACTGAGGAATATATCTAACAAAGAGGTGAAGGACCTCTACAATAAGAATTATGAAACCCTAAGATAAGTAATAGCAGAAGACATTAACAAATGGAAGGAAATATGATATTAGCTGGAAAGAATTAACATTGTTAAAATGTCTATGTGACCCAAAGCAATCTACACATTCAATACAATACCCCTTAAGGTACTAACATCATACTTTACAGAACTGGAAAAAATTGTACTTCCTCTTTATGGAACCAGGAAAAAAAAAAAAAAAACAACTAATGTAGCCAATGCAATTCTTGATAATAAAAATGAAGCTGGCGGCACTATTCTACCAGACCTCAGGTTATATTGCAAGTCTACAGTGAGCTAAACACCATGATATTGGCACAAAAATGAAGGCATAGACATATTGAACTAACTAGAAAAACAAGCTACAGAACCAGTCTCTTATTGTCATCTTATCTTTCATAAACTAAACAAAAGCACACCCTGGAGTAAAGAATCTCTTTTCTATTCAATGAATGGTGCTGGGAGAACTAAATAACCACAAGTGAAAGACTGAAACTGGACCCATACCTTTCAGCAGTTAAAAAGTTGACTCAAGATGCATAAAAGATTTCAATCTAAGACATTAATGATCAACCCCCTAAAAGAAAGTGTGGGAAAAATTCTTGAGGATGTCAGCCTGGGGAAAGATTTTATGAAGAATACTTTAGTGGCAATCGCAACAAAAGCAACAACAAACTGCTGTGACTTAATTAAGCTAAAAAGTTTATACACTGCTAAGGACACAAAAATTAAAGCAAATAAACAAGCTTCAGGATGGAAACATACATTTTCATGTTACAAATAGGACAATAGCTTGGTAACTAGATTTTTAGAGAACTCAAATTAATCAACAACAACAACAAAAATATCAAACGATCCCATCTATCACAAAGAGACATGAACAGAACTTTCTCTGAGGAAGACAGATGAATGAAAAAATGTTCATCATCCCTAATCATCAGAGAAATGAAAGTCAAAAACATCCTGAGATCTAACCTAACCCCAGTGAGAATAACCCACATCACAAAATCCCGAAGTTGCAGTTGCTGGCATGGATGTGGAAGGAAAGGAACGCTTTGACTGTTGGTGTGACTGCAAACTGATACAGCCTTTTGGGAACAAAGTATGGAGAACCCTCAAAGAATCTAAATTAGACCTTCCATTTGGTTCTGTAATCTCATAAATACCCATCTACCCAGAAAAAAGTTAGACTTATGCACTAGAATGTTTATCACAGCTCAATTTACTATCAATAGTTATGTGGAAACTAGATAAATTCTCATCAATTCAGGAATGGATTAACAAACTGAGGTATATGTATACCATGGAGTCCTATTCAGCCAAAAAAAGATGGTTACATTACATTTTTTTGTATTAACCTGGATGGGACTGGAAACCATTCTTAGTAAAGTATCACAAGAATGCAAAAGCAAGTATTCAACATACTCAATACTCATATGAAAGCTGCAGACAATCTAATACATGCCTACATAAGAGAAAATTTTAGTTTAATTTGAATTTTGGGGGGGATAATGGTGGAGGCAGGAGGGGAGATGTACTGGCATGCTCCTATTTAGTGGGCACAATGTAAAATTACATGGCATACCTCTTGGGCGTGGGACACAGCTATAAGATGAACTCTACCTAACAAATGCAAACATTGTAACCTAGTTGTCTATATGCTCATGTTAACCTGAAATAAGAAAAAGAATTTACCCACATTGATTAATACTTTTGTCATAATTTATAATCTTTATCTCTAACCCATGTTTTCATAATTTCCTCAGGCTCCTCATCTTCAAAGGACTTCAATGCACTTTTTTATCCTTACCAATGGATACACCGTGCTACTAAACTTATACAATAACATTGCCTCTGTAATCTTAAATTGAGATGTTCCATTGTGTGTTCACAATAATATTGTCGTTTACTATCTCATTCATTAATTCCCACCATACCTATTACTTTAACCCAGGTGACTCAAACTCTCTACATTCATCTTATCTGCCAACCACCTATCCTCTTTTGTTTTCTCATTTCATCTAGATTTCTTTATTTCCAATCACTTTTGTGAAAACACATTTAACTACATTGCTGCCATCCATTCTTTCTGGAAGAGCTCTACTCATGAAATCTCAGTGTCTACACCCAAAAGTCTTTCCAGGAATATAAATCATTACAAAACTATGAATGTTAGTACCATTACAAACCTACAAACTACAAACTTATCATGGACTTTGTCTTATCTATAATGACTCTCAAATCCTCCTCATTTTTCTCCAAATTCCAACTTTTCATTATCTTTTCACTTTCAAGTGATACATTTCCATTAATTTCAGAGAGTACATTGAGTACACCAAACAAGAATGTCCTTTACTTTTTATTTTCTTCTTCCAAAAGTATTTCTGTGTACCATTCTTAAGTGGTCCATACATCATTTCAGGTATTTGCAAAGCTAGATAATTTTAATTGCATCCTTAAAAATCTTCTCTATTTCTCCCAAAATTCTTCCATATTTGTAGGGTTAATGGGATTGTAGTTCAACTCCCATTCCTCTCTCTGAATTTAATGAAAAACATGTTTCAATGAGGAAATATACTTCCTTGTGTACTGTATACATTCGAGGACATTATCTTATTCCAGCGTAAATTAGTTTTTTATATTGGTGGTTTATTTTTGTAAAATTCATAGTTTAGATGTGGAAGGCATGCTCCTACAATTCTGTCTTTTCTAAATGTCCCAACCCTTTTAAACTTTTTTCTTTCTTCAGTTTAACCTGCCACCTCTGGCAAATGGGGCTGGTGCCCCACTCCTTTAAGCCACAGGCACCACCCCCCTTTTAAACTTTTAATTAGCAAAAATTTCTTTCATTATTACAGTAGTGATCAAACATCTTCATTTCTTTTTTTCATACTAGATCCCATTCTTTTTCCTCTATATTAATATACAGCTAACATCACATTTATCTCTTTGTTATTAAGAACTGAATTCTTTTTTTTTTTCTTTTTTTATTAAATCATAGCGGTGTACATGATCATGATATGATCATGGGGCATCATACACTAGCTTCATAGACTGTTTGACACAGTTTCATCACACTGGTTAACATAGCCTTCCTGACATTTTCTTAGTTATTGTGCTAAGACATTTATATTCCACATTTACTAAGTTTCACATATACCCTTGTAAGATGCACCGCAGGTGTAATCTCATCAATCCCCCTCAATCTACCCACCTCCCCCTCCCTCCCCTCCCTTTCCCCCTTCCCCCTATTCTTAGGTTGTAACTGGGTTATAGCTTTCATGTGAAAGCCCTAAATTAGTTTCATAGTAAAGCTGAGTATATTGGATACTTTTTCTTCCATTCTTGAGATACTTTACTAAGAAGAATATGTTCCAGCTCTATCCATGTAAATATGAAAGAGGTAAAGTCTCCATCTTTGTTTAAGGCTGCATAATATTCCATGGTGTACATATACCACAATTTATTAATCCTTTTTTTGGATTGATGGGCACTTGGGCTTTTTCCATGAATTAGCAATTATGAATAGGGCTGCAATAAACAGAACTGAATTCTTAAGCTTCTCAAGTTAAGTCTCAAAAACCTTGATTTAATTTTCTACACAATTATAACTTTTATTGTCTCCAATTAGATCTAGTACTAATTTACTTTTATTAGTTTCCTTAGAGTCCTTCTTATTTTTGTTTTAATTAAGTGATTATTCACCTCGGATTTTCCTCTCTCTTTTTACTTTCTACTCCCACTTCAGAGGTCTTGAATGCATGTCTTTTGATAGAGATTTTAACATTGTTCTACTTTTTCTAATTCTTTTAATAACTTATTTACCTAATTCATTTGTTACCCTCCAAATCTATAGAAAAGAGAACAATTTTTCACAGCCTAATGTTGTTATAGTATTTTGTTAAGCTATTTTCTCCTCTACTCATTCTCAAATAAATTTACTATTGTACAGTTTCGGTATTGGACTGAACTCTCATTCTGCTTAGCACTAGGAAAACCTTTTTCTTAGATCTATATTAGGAAATGAGTTAGATATGCCCAAATTCTGGTACAATTTTCAGACTTTCAACCAATATTGATGTATTGTACAGAGAAAAAAAAAATGAGATTTTATTTTTACCACCATTGATGGGGTCTTTGGCATTCTAACAATAATTGACTGTAAGCAAAAGTACTATTCTGGGAATTCACCTGTCTTGTTTTTTCTTATCATTGTATCCCTCCCACACCTCATCTCCAACACCATTTGGTTGGAATATACAACCTAATAATTTAAAATGCAGGATGCCTGAATTTGTTCTCCCAGTACTCATCTTACTAAAACATTGATGTCGTAATATTGTACTCTATTGAATAATTACAAAATAAAATCTAAATCTCTTAGCTTGACATTTACAGATCACTTGAATAAGAACTGGGTCTTCTCATACCCACTTCAGCACATACATTAATACTGTTTCTCTTTTTCCTTTCTCTCTGCCTGGCCCTGAAATTTCAAGTAAATAAAGCCTATCATTTTTAGAAAACTTTATGTTTTGAAAATCCTAAAACTTTTATTTTACATTCCATGCCCTGCAGATGGCAAACATCACGAAAGCATGTACTGTGCTTAACTCATTTTCCTTTATTTGATTCTATTTTATAATCAGGGCCTACAGAAAGCTGTGTCCTATGCTTATTTCCATCTTAAAGGGAAGCCATAATGTAACTCTTATGTACAGTTGGCAACAACTGCTTTCTATAGCGCTCTCTCTCTCTCTATATATATATATAATATATAATATATATATGTGTGTGTGTACATATATGTACATATATATGTATATATATAATTTCTTTTTTTGTTTCATTTTACCTTTATTTTTTCTTCTCTAATTCTCTTCTTTTCTTTATGTAGATTGAAGTTATGACCTGTATCACTTTCCTTTTCTCTAAATATTAATTTTAACATTTCCTGCAGGAAAGTTCTGTTGGTGATGAATTATCTCAATTTCTCTTTGTGTGTCTGAGAAAAGTTTTTTTCTTTTTCACATTCTTTTTTTTTTTTTTTTTTTGTAGAGACAGAGTCTCACTTTATCGCCCTCAGTAGAGGTCTGTGGTGTCACATAGCTCACAGCAACCTCCAACTCCTGGGCTTAGGTGATTGAGGCCTCCCTAGTAGCTGGGTGTACAGGCACTCACCACAATGCCTAGTTATTTTTTTGTTGCAGTTTGGCTGGGGCTGGGTTTGAACTCGCCACCCTCAGTATGGGGCTGGCACCCTACCCACTGTACCACAGGTGCCACTATTTTTAATTATTATTAAATCATGGCTGTGTACATTAATGCAATCATGGGATAAAATGTGCTGGTTTTATATACAATCTGAAATATTTTCATCAAACTGGTTAACATAGACTTCACGGCAACCTCTTAGTTGTTGTGTTAAGATATTTATATTCTACATTTAATAAATTTCACATGTACCCTTGTAAGATGCAGCAGTAGGTATGGCCCCACCAATTACCCTCCCTCCATGCATCGTCCCCTATCCCCTCCCCTCCCTCTCCCCTTTCCCCATATTCTTGGGCTGTAACTGGGCAACTGGGCTATAGTTTTCACAAGAAAGCTATACATTGGTTTCATAGGTGCACGGCCTACAGACATATATATAATTTCTTGACTGTACAAATTCCTCTGTCATAAACTCTGAGGACTTTTCATATTTTTTATATTATATATATATATATACACACACACACACACACACACACACACAAACACTAGTGAATAGGTTCTATCTATACATTCTTTCTTTTTCTTTTCTTTTTTTTTTTTTTTAGACAGACTCTCACTATGTTGCCCTCAGTAGAATGCATGGCATCACAGCTCATAGCAACCTCAAACTCTAAGGCTTAAGTGGTTCTCTTGCCTTAGCCTCCCAAGTAGCTGGGATTACAGGTGCCTGCCAAAACACCCAGCTATTTTTTGGTTGTAGTTTTCATTATTGTTTAGCTGGCCCAGGCTGGGTTCGAACCTGCCAGCCTTGGTGCATGTGGCCGGCACCGTAACCACTGTACTCTGGGCGCCAAGCCTTCTATCTATACTTTTATCATTACTGGAGTTGACACGTGAGTACTGGAAACATAGAAAAACTGTTTAAATTTGTATGAGGGAAAGATGCAAGGTGTATAATATACCTCAGAAATATACCAGAAAACTGCTCAAGTGAAATATTTGGTTTTGTAATGTTTATGATGTTTATGTTTTCCATTTTAAATACTTAGAGAACACTGTAATATATTCTATAAATTGTGCTCTGGAGAGCTCCCTAAATCTGGCTTTTAGTCTGGTGTTTGCTTACAGAACATATGACTTCAGAAAATCATAGAACTTCTGTAAGTTCAATTTAATGACAAAGTGAATATATTGACCAACCTTATAGGATTTTATGAGTATCAAATGAAATATAAATATAGAATAATATTTTTAAATATTATTTAAAAATGAGATTATCTTTACCAATAAATAGACAAAAAGAAATATTAGTGTTACAGCTCTTCTAGAATCTATCTAGCAGATATTCCAGTCCTCGCTAGAAGACTCCTATATGTAAAAAAAAAAAAATCACACTAAAACAAAAAGAAACTCTTCAAGGGATGTTCTATGAAGTGTGATGTGATACCTTTTTATTTTTGTTATATTGATACATTGGATAGTGGATAAATGTAGGGTTTCTTTGTACTTGCCACCTGAACAGTGTGCATTGTACCCAATAAGCGATTTTTCATCCTGCATCCACTCTCAGCCTCCCCCTTTTGAATCTTCAGTGTCCATTACTTCACTCTGTATGAACATACAAACCACTTAAGACCTACTTATAAGTGAGAACATGAAGTGCATGTTTGTTTGTTTGTTTTTTATTCCTTGGTTACTTCCCTTAGGATTATCTATTTATGTGGGTTACTATGAAACTTTTGAGAAAGACTGTGTTATAGGCCATTATTTCACTTCCAAGAAACAGTCAACAGCATTCTTTTTGATTAACCCATGCAAGTTTCACATTATTCAGCTTATGGATGTTGCTAGGAGGACTTCATTTGTTTCCATCTTTGTGGATTTTATGTTTCTTGATTTTTATACCAAAACTTGCATAAGAACCCACATATTACTTTTCAAAGTTGAATTGGATTACAGTGGCAATGTGTAGTATGACACTCACTCAAAAGATAGCATTAATCAAATTCACATTAGGGTCGTAATGTAACAGGTAGGAAAGTCAAAGAAATGGCATAAGCACGATTATTTGAGGAGTGCAAGGACATTTGGAAGTAGTATTTGAAATTGGAGAATGTTGTGGAAATACAATGTCAATGGAGGTGGGAACATGCAACAGAACCTCTGACACAACTAAAAATTGAATGCTTATGAGTTTGAGACTGATATCGTGTAATGTGCCTAAGAGAAGATCCAGCAACAAGTCCTGCTTCTTCTGCTATGATATGAGAATAGTTAATATGCTTACCATAGAAGTCTACCAAACAATGTGCACGTGAGAGAGGAGCTAGTAGAACAAGAATACAACACATACTTAAAAAATCAAAATGAAAAGTTTCTATCCCAAGATGATTATATGCACTGAGTAAAGATGTCCCTGTGACTTTGATCAAAGGTGCACTTCCACCAAGGACTGGAAGGCTTACCTGGATGATAATTGAGGTGTGGTTGAGTTTTCCCTCATTCTCCTGACTCAACATCTCTTGACTTCTGCCTATGAGGGACCTTAAATGATGTAATGTTGTGTAGAAACCCCGCTACTTGTGGTACTGGTGGTACTTTGAGGAATAATTGGAATGCATGTGCAGCAATACAAGCTGTCACTTTGGTCTACATTGCTCAAGTAGTAGTTCACCATAGTCAGAAATATCTGAACGCTCATGGTAACCACTTTGAGCACCTCTTGTAATTGTAGAAGTCAAGCGTGACTTGTATTTATCTTTTGTTTTTGGTATATATTATTAAAATTTTAATATAAATTTTCTTTTTTTTTAATGTGTATACACTTTTGGCACCCTCTGTGTGTATATATATTTTCCACATTTTCTTTATTCACTTATCATTTGATGGGCATTTAGGTTGGTTTCATAACCTTCCAATTGGGAATTGTTCTGTGATAAACATACTAATGCAGATGACTTTTTTATGAAAGAGCTTTCTGAATGGCAAGAAATAATAAGCTTGTTAATTTAAGTTTACAATAAAATGCAGTATATAGAGTTAAATCTAAATTTCAGATAAAGAAACACATCAGCATAAGTAAATTATATACATAAACTCTCCCTTCAAAAGTGTGTTGCTCCCTGGGAGACAAGATGGCAGACTAAATCCAGCTTTCCACAGAGGTTCCCGTCCAGAAGGAGGGTTAAAGGATGGAAATTTAGTAAGTAACCTGGAGGATTCAAGCTATACCA
>CAUYPK010083551.1:0-33462 GCA_963574355.1 Loris lydekkerianus | reverse complement strand
GTTAAATGAATATGTCCTCCTCTATACAGATGCTCCTTGACTATGATGGAGATATGTCCTGAGAAAATCATTGTAAGTTAATATCATAAGTTGAAATGTATTTAATATCCTGATAAGCTCACTATAAAGTCCAAAAACTGTAAATCAAATCATTGTAAGTGCAGATGGTCATCGATTTATGATGGGGTTATATCCTGATAAATCTATTGTAAAAACTGAAAAATTATATGTGGAACCACTGGAGACTATCTGTGTGTATATATACATATAGTATACATGCTAGACACATATATACAAAATGCCAATTGCACTTTGATAATCCTTATATATACACACACACATACACATACAAATTATATATATTCTATATATACTACTTTATATAGCCCTTAATTCAAGTCTGGCATGCAAGAAATGCCCAAATGCTTTACAAAAATATTGCATATTACAAAAATCTGCAAACCGACTGTCTTTTAATGAAAAAGTCTGCTTGCTAAATAAATTTTGAAAGCCAACATAATATTTACTATAATTAAGAATTTAAAGTGTACCTAGTCATTGGCATAGTATATTCATCTCATTTGTCTTAAAATAATTCTGTAAATTAGGCATTATTATTTGTATTCCCATTTTACAGATGAGATAAGCAAACCTCAGGAAGTTAAGGTACTTGGAAACAAGCCACAAAGCTAGAAAATGGGAAGAGGCTTTATTTAAAATATTGTGAGTAGATGGCAAAATGAGACTCTCTAGTGCTCATTTCTCCATAGAAACATCAATCTGAACATCTATCCATGCACAAAAAATACCTTTCCAAGAGCTAAAGAAAATAGGTGAGAGATTATAGCTCCTGGGTATATCACAGAAATAAGAAAAGATGCATTGCAGAGGATAGAAAGGATAGTCTTATATTACCCATGTCATTCTTTCACAAACTCCAGGCAGCAAGGTTCAGAGAGAGATACCTTTGCCTTAGGAAACAAAAGGAGAGTGGTTAATAGCTTTTGCCTTAGACTCTAACACCAGGGCTGCCCCATTAAAATACTCAGCTTTTCAGCCTAGTCATCCCAACCTGGATCCCAAAGATCCAAGCTCCAGGTTAACGCTAAAGTTTTGGTTTCTAGGTCCAACCCAGCAGTAGGCCAACCTCACCATCCCTGGGTTTTGAGTCCAACCCAGCACAAGGCCAACCTCAGTGGCATTAGTATTCAGCTTACCTATGAGCCATCTCAGGCACTAGTCCAGTCTGTGCAAATAATCCAGTAGCCATCTCAACCTTGGAACATGCCAACCAGCCTGCTTAAAATCTCTGAATTTGCTGACTAATGAAGGGTTGTTCCAGACAAACTAGTCTACAAAGACAGGAATAAGTCCCCACTTCTTCAAATGTGGAAACACTACTGCAAGGCAATAAGAAACAAAAAAATAAATAAATAAGGAGACATGACACAAAAACAGCACAATAATCTCCTAGTAGCTAACCCCAAAGAAATGAAGATATACAACTGACAAATTCTTTGTAAACCAAGAATTTGAACACATTGTTTTAAGGAAGCTCATGGAACATAGAGAAAGTAAAGACAAACAATTAGATAAATTTAGTAGAGAGAAAATTAATGACCAAAATGAGAAATTTAGCAGAAAGATTAAAATTATTTTAAAACCCAAACAGAAATTTCAGAACTAAAAAAGTAAATTAAATTAAAAATCCAATAGAGAGCTTCAACTGCAAAATTAATTAAGCAAAAGAAAGAATCTGTGAACTTAAAGAAAGGTTATTTGCAAATGTATAG
Source organism: Loris lydekkerianus (assembly GCA_963574355.1). Lineage (NCBI taxonomy): Eukaryota > Metazoa > Chordata > Mammalia > Primates > Lorisidae > Loris > Loris lydekkerianus. The sequence continues at coordinate 31,669 of CAUYPK010083551.1, read as the reverse complement.
TTAAGGAAGAGAAAAGAATTTTTAAAAATGAAGAAATCTTATCGGATGGGATTGCATCAAAAAAAAAATGTTCAAGTCACAAGGCTTCATGACATTGAGGAAAAAGATTAGAAAGCTTATTTAAATAAATAATAGCAAAAAACTCTAAATCTGAGGAAAACTATAAATATTATGATACAGAAAAGTCAAAGGTATCCAATCAGATTCCAATCAAACAATACTATACAAAGGGATAATATAATCAAAATATTAAAAATCAAGGGCAAAGAGAGAATCCTAAATGAACCAAGAGAAAACATATAAGTGAGTTCCACTGAGGCTAGCAACAGATGTCTCAACAGAAAACTTAGTGGCCAGGAGAGAATGAATGATATATTTCAGCTGTTAAACTAAAAAGAAGAAAGTCTGCCAACCAAGAATATTGTATCCAGCATAATTATTCTTCAGAAATGAAGGGTACACAAAAACTTTCCCAGACTAACAAAACCTGTGATCAACCCCAGACTAGTCTTAGAGAAATGCTAAATAAAGTTCTTCAAACTGAAAGAAAATTACTCTAATTACTAACACACAAAAAATAAGAAAGTATAAAACTGACTGGTAAAAATAAATACATAGTCAAGTTCAAAATACTTTAATACTTTTATTGTGGTAAATCACTTCCAGCTTTAGTATGAAAATTAAAAATGTTAATTATAACAGCTATTTGTTAAAAATAGCTGTTATAAAAATTTGTTAAAAATGCACAACATACAAGAGCTGCAAATTGTGACATCAAAGATTTTAAATGTGAGAGCAATGGAGTAAATGTGTACAGTTTTTGCAGGTGATAAAAGTTAAGTTGTTATAGGCTTAAAATAGCCTGTCATAAGATTTGTGACATCTTAAGCCTGTTTAAGATATTGTTTGTAAGCCTCATGGTAACATCGAAGAAAAAACTATAGTATATACAGAAAAGATAAAAAGTAATAAATCAAAGCCTTTTAGTAGAGAAAAACACCTAATCGCGAATGGAGACAGCAAAAGAAGAAGAAAAAAACAAGTGATCTACAAGGATAATAAGAAAAACGTTAACAACTGGCAGTAATAAGTACTGACCTATCAATAATTGCCTTGACTATAACTAGATTAGATTTCTCAAACAAAGCACATACGTTAGTTAAAAGAATTTTTAAAAAACAACCTGACTATGTGTTGCCTCCAAGAGACTCACTTCCCCAGGAAGGACACACATAAAGTGAAAGCAAAGGGATAAAAAATGCCATCCCATGCAAATAAAAACAAAGGAGATCAGGAGTAGCTATATTTCTATCAGATAAAATAGACTTCAAGTCAAACCACTGCAAAATAAGACAAAGAAAGTAATTATTGATGATGAAGACATTAATTTAATCAAGAGAATATAACAATTAAATATGTGTGTGTGCATATTTATACACTCAATATCAGAACACCTAAATGTATGAAGAAAATATTAAAAGATCTGAAGGGAGAAGTAGTCTATAACACTCTAATAGTAGAGGAATTCAATACTTTCAGCACTGGGAAGATCATCTATTAATAGATAAAACATTAATAAGAAAATATCAGACTAAAATTATTCTTTGAACCAAATGTACCTAAAAATATATGCAGAACGTTTCACCCAACAACATAACAACATCAGAATACACATTCTTATTTGTACACAGATCATTCTCCATAACAGATCATATGTTATATCTCAAAACAAGTTATAACAAATTTGAGAAGACTGAAATTATATCAAATATCTTTTTTGATTACATGGTGTGAAACTAGAAATTAATAACAGGGAGTATTTTTGAAAAGCAGAAAACATTGGGAAATTAAGTAACGTGTTCCTATACAAGTGGGTCAATGAAGAAATTAAAAAGCAGATTTAAAAATATCCTAAAATTAATAAAAATGAAAACATAATATACCAAAATTTATGAAATGCATCAAAAGTAATTCAAAGGGGTCTGTTTAGAGCATTAAAGGCATATATCAAAAAAGAGAAAAGCTCTCAAACAGCTACAACACTTAAAGAAACTATAAAAAGAAGAACAAACTCAGCTCGAATTAACAGAAAGAAATAAACAAGGACGATCAGAAAAGAAATAAGTGAAATAGAGACTAGAGAAACATGGAAAGACCAATGATAGTAAAAGTTGATTCTTTGACAAGACAAGAATAATTATCAAACTTTTAGCTAAACTTAGAATAAAAGTGAGATACCTCGAATCAGAAATGAAAAATGTTACAATTGACACTACAGATCATGAAAGACTATCATGAGCAGTTATATGCCAACAAATTGAATAACCTAGAAGAAATGAATAAATTTTTAGACACATACAACTTCCCAAGACTGAATCATAAAGAAATTAAAAATAAAATAAGGAGTTTGAATCAGTAATAAAAAGTCTACCATCAAAGAAAATCCAGAACTTGATGGCTTCCCTCCTGAGTTCTACCAAACATTTAAAGAAAAACTAATACCAAAGGTTCTCAAAGAATTCCAAAAGATTCAAGAAGAGGGAACACTTACAAACTCATTTTATAAAGCCAGCACTTCCCTGATACCAAAGACAAATGAGGATTAAAAAAAATTACAGGCCAATTTCCCTGATGAACACAGAGGCAAAAAGACTCAAGAAATTACTAGAACAAATGAATTCAATAGGATGTTAAAAGGATCATTTGCCAGCCAGTACCTGTAGCTCAAAGGGGTAGGGCGCCAGCTGCATATGCCAGAGGTGGTGGGTTCAAACCCAGCCCTGGTCCAAAAACTGCAAAAAAAAAAAAAAAAAAAAAAGAGAGAGAGAGAGATCATTTACCATGATCAAGGTGAATTTATTCCAAGGATGCAAGAATGGTTCAACATACATCAATCTGTAAATGTGATACACCCCATTAACAAAATACAGGACAAAGCCATATGATCATCTCAATAGATGCATTTGACAATAATTCAAAATAATTTTATGGTAGAAACTCCCAACTCTGTGGCCCACACTAACATACTCAGTGGTGAAAGCTGAAAGCTTTCCTTCTAAGATCAAGAATTTCTCCTAACACAAGGATCTGCCCACCTACCACTTTTATTCAAAATAGTACTGGGAGTCCCAGCCAGAGCAATTAGATAAGAGAGAGAAGTAAATAATATCCAAATTTAAAAAGAAGTTAAAATGCTAAGTGTATGGTAACATATTAGAAAACCTTAAGACAATATGGTAACATACATTAGAAAGCCTTAAGATTCCACCAAAACCCATCAGAACTATTAAATAAATTCAGTAAAGTTATAAGACACAAAATCAATATACAAAAATAAGTTGTGGGTCTACAGGCGAACAATTAACTATTTGAAAAAGAAAATCAAGAAAACAATTCTATGTACAGTAACTACAAAAAAGAAAAAAAAAAAACAAACCTTAGGAATACATTTAACCACGGAGGTGAAATACCTGCACACTAAAAACCATAAAACATTGTTGCAAGAAATTGAAGAAGACCCGGCTAGATAGAAAGATATCCTGTGTGTATGGAACAGAAGACTTAATACCGTTCAAGTGTCTATACTAGCCCCTAGCAATCCCTATCAAAATTCCAATGACATATTTCATAGAAATAGAAAAAACAATTCTAAACTTTCTGTGGAATCATGAGAAAACCCCAAAAGTCAAAGTAATCTTGAGCAAAAAGAACAAAATAAAATAAAACTATTTGGAGTTCACCACCTATGGTTTTAAAAATTATGCTACGCTGCTTTACACCATTGTGGATTTTAAATAGATAATACATTTAGTTCGCCTGGATTTGGAAACTACCTTGGGAAGCAGGTGAGGAGGAAACTGGATCAGTAAAGAAAACTGGGGGAGAAGTTGAGATCACAAGGGCCAGCTGGGGGCAGGGGGAAGATGGCTGGGATCTATGCATTCTGGCCAAACGGACCCTCTACTCCAGATCACGTTCTAGGATGCCTTTGACATGGTGTCCATTTCCTTAAATGCCTGCTGTCTGCAGCTTCTTAAATCCATGTGGTAGCCTTCCTGGAGAAGAATGCCTGACATGAAGCAGCTGCAGGGATTCAAATGCCCCTGTCCCCTCTCCTGTGTCATTTTCCATCAAAGCCATCTTAGTCCGCCAGGCAGTTCTGTGGTATTCTTAGCTCAGGGCTACTTAGCCAGCTGATTCACTGTGACCTTTCTTTTTATGGCAACCTATTCCAACTGCCTCCCCTGCCAGGGACCTCCCATTCACACTGTTGTTCGGCTCCTTCTTGTTTCAGACATCTCAGGAGACATGTTTTTCTGAAAAATGTTCTATGACCAATGTAGTTTTCTTCTCTTATTTTTAAAAATGAACCATAAACATATGTATCACCAATAGTGGCTTCTGATGATAAGCTACTTCCAAAGCTCATCCATAGGAAAATATGAATGGCCGATGTCGGGTGTAAGTTACAATTCCGTTGTGTCGCTGGTGAATGCGTGGTCAGCTCCAGCATAGGAAGCTCAGAAACTCCCTTTACTTGGCTCCATGTATTTCTACCATCTCTGATTTAGTTTTTTTTATTGCATACCACAGGAAGCTAAAATTGCAGCAATTTCCAGGGTCAGCTGGGGAGAGAAGTTCTGGATGAAATTTAGACAGAACCACACACTTCCCTTCCCCAAACCCCCCAAGATGTGGCCCCTGGAAAAGGCCTTTCATAAAGAGGACCTATCAGTTAAACGTCTCCTCTGTGGGCAGATCTGGCTCCAGCTAAGTCTAAAGGTGTATAAAGAGAGTGGAAGTTTTTACAGCAATTGCCCAAAATTGTGTTTTAATTTCCATACACACATTTGGAATCTGGTGTTATTTTTAGTTTTTGCCATCACTGTTCAAACAAACCAGCAGGTTATAGCTTTTTTTTTTCTAAATCATATGAAAACCTCATATAACAAAAGTCCAATGCTATTTTAGACCAAGTAAATACAGACAAGTAGTCCTTAGTCCTCCTCTCGCCTTTTGGCTCTGCTTCAGTTTAATTTAGGAGACCTAGGAGCAATATTCCTACCTACAGTTATTTTAAATTCCAGGAGGAACAATCTATATAATAGAGCATATAAGACATTAGGGATCATTTCCTTTTAATTTTTTTTTTTTTTTTTTTTTGGATAGTATATGTGGATATGTATCCTGACAACATGTTTTGAAATAATAACCATGGACACTCATTCGGTCCTTTATTAACATAATCTGCAAACATTAACTGCTTTGTGCTTTGTGTAGAGCCTTAGGCTGCTGTAGGAGAAAAACAATGCCTTAGTCCAGACCCGGCCCTCAGTGAGTCACAGTCTAGGAGACAGATCAAGCCGTAAACAAATTACTACAACACAATGTGGAAAATGTTAATGAATGTAGGTATAAAGGACCACAAATACACTGAAGGGTGAGCAGGTAACTGTGTTTGGGAGAGTGGGGGGGGGGAGCAAATAAGAAATTCTTTACCAAAGAGATGCCATTTTAACTGAGTGACGATCAGACGCAAAGGACCAAAGAAAACAAAATACATCACATTCAGACAGCCAGAAGCATTTTATTTTATATTTTAGGATGACTTTTAAAAGTAGTAAATGGCCGTGTCCTGATAGATTCTGAGGAATTCCAGCGTTATCCTGGAAGCAGTGAGAAGTCTTTGGAAAATGTTCAACTATTAAGTACTGATTAGAGAGAGCTATTAACAAGCTGGTGAGGCAGAACAGACAGGAAAACAAAAGCACCTGTAGGAATGGAGGGAAGGGGGCAAGTCAGGAGCTCTCCATAAGAATCTGAGAGTTGGGCTCCTGATGAGCTGAAGAGGCTGAGGGAGAAAATGGAACTGGAATCCTTTCCATACGCTCACAGGAGGCTTTTAGTTGCAAATGATGGAACACCCAGCTCAAATGACCAAATCAGAAGAGTCTCCTACAAGGATGAGGGGGTTGGAGAGGCACAGGCAGAGTTTGTCAGGGAACTTTTGCATCTCTACAGCTTCCTTGAAGCACCTACTTCTACCTGGGGCAGAAGTACCTCTTCCACTTTCTTACCAGGCTGGCCCTCCTGATGAAAGAAAAATCCTGCCAGCCCTGCCCGCACCACATGTGAGCTTTTTGGTTAATACATTATCACCAGAGAGAGAGAGAACATCTCTAAGTGTTGCTATGAGCATCTCTGATACCAACCTGAGCTTTGCTATGATAAAAATAGCTTAAGTCTTTTGCCCAACCTGAATCAATATTTGCAGCAGTGACAATGTCATCTGCTAATTGGCTGAGGCCAAGGTTTCTAGGTGCAACCACTATGGTTAAGAGAGACACATGTGTGCAAATTAATTTAAACTTATGTGGTCCCACTTCCTGGGCTGAATCAGATCAATTCCATGGATAACATATCTCTGACGCAGTGGAACCAGGCTAGAATACATGTGCCTCAGACTGTGTCACGTCCACTCAGGTGCTGACCAAAATCCTTGTTTATGCACGTAAGTGGTCAAACTGATTTCTACAAGTGCATTTGCAGGCTGAAGAGTGAACTGCTTCATCACCTCCCCATTCTTGAAGAACAATATTCAGAAGCTGGCAGGCTCCTACCTGAGATAGGGAAAGACAGGTATTTAGGTTTTTAATATTGTCTTTCTTAAAAATATGATAATCTCAATATAACAGCAAGTGAATTCTATAATCTGCATAAAACCTGCATTTCTCTGTAACTATTAATATTATTCTTATTTAGGAAAAAATCAGTTAACAATCTCCATTTTTTAAGGATGCTCTAATACACGTTACCAGGATATTTTCTATTATTTTACATTATTTCTTGTTGATTTTCAAGTAACTTGAAGAGTTCTATCGGAATTATACTTATGTAGGATTTGTACTAATGAATTTGCTATTACAAAAGATACATGAATGTTTAAAATTCTGACTTAAATTGACATATGTGTGAATTTTATAGCATTTAGTGTAAGAAAAATGCAGAAATTAGCTGCTATGTTAATTTTTAAAGATGAAAGATGGTTCCATAATACTTTAAGGTGCCATTAAATGAAATGCTCTGATTAACAAGACTCAAATTTATTTGTTCATCAGTACTTTGTAAGCTTCCGTTCAGAGGACTCAAAAGGGAAAGATACGTGGGGTCCTTCAGATGGGTCAAAACCCTGTTGTGTCACTAATCATATGACCTTAAGTCTGTCTAATAAGTTACTTATATGTCTAGGTATCAATATCATCACCTATACACTGGAGTCAATAATACATACCTTATAAGATAATAATTTAGCCTAATAATATATATAATAGCTCCATTCTGTGGAGCACTATGTTCCGAATTTACTGGTTGACTAGGGTACAACAATCTCAAGCATAGGGAAGTACAGGATACAAAGTAACAGTTTGGTACCACCTTTATACATCTTACAACATATAGATGGTAAAGTTTTTAAAAACATTATCTGGGCAGCACCTGTGGCTCAAAGGAGTAGGGCACTGGCCCCATATACCAGAGGTGGTGGGTTCAAACCTGGCCCCAGCCAAACATCGCAAAAAAAAAAAAATCATCTGTGTTCGTGTTTTTTAAGGTACAGAAAATGTTCAAAAGCCAGATAAATTATTGCTCTGCTTAAGACAGCTAATTGGGGAGAAAGAACACATTCAATGATTTTTTTTTTTTTTTTTTTTAATTCCAAAGATTGATTGAGTACTTAGCAGGTGTTAGGACTGGTCTAGGCCTGGGTTACAACCAAGAACAAGACTCAGGAAGCTTGTAATCTTGGCACAACTAATAAAGAACAGATAAATTAGTATTAATATACATCTTCAGATAGTGTTAAGCGTGATGCAGAAGGAGTTAGGCTGAGAGCCAAAAGTGTGATCTGGCAAGGAGCAGAGTAGCAGGCAGGGTTTCAGACAGAAGGCTTCCTGCAGACTTCGTATCAATGACGACGCTGGAAGCAGAGGTCAGATTTTCTCTCATTTTCAGATCTGATAAACACATACAACAGTTATACTCCTGTATGCACAATTTTTATGACTAAACTCTCGAGAAATTTTGGTTTGATTTTCAAAATCAGGTTAATATTACTGCTGCTTAAAATAAAGAAACTATGAATTGGTTTGATATGCAGGTAGATTGCCTTGGAAATGGAAAACATGTCAACTTTTCAGAGTATTAAGTTTTTAATCAAGTTAAGTTAGCAAAAGTCTTTATAAAGTTTAATATTTCCTTTGCTATCTGAGGAAGATTACACATTTTGGATTTTGCAAAAGGTGGAATGTAGTTCTCAAATGTGGTTTATTTTACTTTAGAATTTAACATGACCTGATTTCTTTTTTTTCATTGTTGTCCCTTTTTTAAGCATCTTCTCAATCCAGCAATACATTTCATTTCAGAGAGCTAAACCTCTACACGCTTAGCTGGATGCAACCATAAAAACTTAAAAACTATTTCATCACACATTGCGTATTGTGTTATATTAAAGGTGTATTCGTTATAAAAATCATCAAACATACTTTCAGTGTTTAACATTGTTTAACAAGTATGGACAAATGATCTTTTCAATTATAACTAACGATAAGTGCAGATTGATGCTTTATTATCAAATTGCCATAATCAAAACTATTAAATGGTTTCTATTTAAGGGTCCCATCAAAATATTTTATGTGTATACAAGAGCTTTATTTTAAGATAGACTGATACCCATCCAACTGAGGAGAAATATGTACGTGTACGATACACACATAGGCACGAACACAATTGAGCGATGTTTCGATCTGCTTTTCTCTAAAATCTTGCTTGTCACAATGTACTAAAAACCATACGGATACAAGTCACCATAGATCAGTTCTAGGTGGCAAAAATGTTCAAGCTTTCTAGTTCCTGAGCATTATCTGTCTAGCATCTGGCCTGCTGAGCTTATCTACAGAACGTCTTGACACAAATCCACATTCCCAGAGCATTTTCAGAATGCCCCCAAATTATAGCATTGTCTAAATATCAATGTTTAAAGATGAAATGGCAGCTGGGACAGCTGCCTAAAGAGTATTTGATCCAAGCACTTCTGTGGCATTTGGTATTCTTGACCACATCTTTCCTGTTGATGCGTCCCCCTGCCCATGATTTCCACGACACTATCGACCACATCTTTCCTGTTGATGTTCCCCCCTCTCCAGATTTCCACAGCACCATTCTTGTATGCTTTTTGACTTGCTCCCCAGTTCCCTGCATGATTTTGTTCTGTCTCTTTAATTATCTCCCTTCCCACGCTGTAGAACTTAAGTGTTGCTGTTCCACAGGGCCCTGAACAGCACTCTTTGCTCTTCTTTCATACCTATATGCTGACAAATTGCATATTAAGATCTGTTTCAGGCAATGCAATGGGGCGAATGGAAGTAAGGGTAGGCATCGGCTGTGCTCTGGGGGAGCTTGTAATACGGTCAGCCAAATAGATCAGCAAGTTCACTGAAGGTTGTTATTGTATCGGGATGTTTAAATCTATTTACCCATTAGAGCAATGTAAAGGCACCATACCTGGGAACAGGATGTCATGGTATGATTGTGTTCTTAGGAACAAACACAGGGAAATCAAACCATGTGTTTCCCTATTATTCCACAGACTCCTTTATGTACGCTCCCAGTGATAGCAAGAGAATGTTTTGTTCTACCAGGAAAATCTCCTATGGTGGATTAAAGGACATTCTAGGGAAAAGAGCTTGGGTTTTTAGATTTACACAACACATTCAAGCTTCACAAATATCACATTTTGTGTTTATTTTCATATTTATATGAGAGTACAACTGATTAGATGACACTGTTTGTTGGGTAAAGTCCAAGTTCTAGCTGAACCCTTCCCCCAGGGGATGTGCGGTGTTCCTCACACTGTGCCTTTAGGTGAGAGTCTAGCCCTCCCTGCCCTCCTCCCCTACCTTCCCCCGTCCCATTTCTAACTAAACAAGTGAGTGAAAGAGTTTGCTATATCTTTTTTTAACTTCCTTAAGGATTAACAGGTGCATAAGTTGTCTATTTTAACATCTGGACCACGGCTGATTTTTTTAGGCGGCATCTTCATTGAGGATTTGCAGTACTTACACAGGAGGACCCAGCGTGGCACAAACACAATTTTAGTCACGCACACACGTGTGCACACTGAGTATACGCTATGTTTTTACAATTAATGTATGTCCATGACCCAGTGAGAGCCTATACCCCAGTGTACTAAATAAAAAATAATCTTTACCTTTGTAAAAAAGTCCTGCTATTTCTAATTATGAACAATCTTATAGTTTAAACTTAGACATAATGTTTCTTTATTGATATTTTCATTTTGTAATTCCCAGAAACAATTCATGGATGACTTTCAAATAATTATTTTTAGTTATCATATCTAAGCACAGATAACTACATTCTTTCTGGTAGATAAAAATATGCAGGTTCTCTCATTAATATTCAGTGATTGTTATAGTTAGTATATTCTAGAAAGAAATGAGAAAGCTTCTCAATGTTATAACCCATAACAATTTCAAACATATAATAATGTCAGGTAATTATAAATACTCTATTTTTCCTCTCTATTAATTTTCAGATAAAATAAGGCAAGACCGAGACTATTATTCAAAATATGAGGCTAATTGGAGTAAAACTTCTCTAATGAATTAAAAATAGCTAAAATAACATTTTTTTAATATATCTTCTAGCTGAATGAGGCCAAATAAGAAAGGACCATACTCAGAATTTGGCCCAAGGAAATGTTCCAACGAATAAAAGGTCTGCATAGACTCTCCATTTCCACCTTCCGCAAACCTTTATTGAGAGCCAGCTACGTTCTGTGTAGAGCTCTAGGCACTTGGGCAAAGTAAGCAGGACGTGTGTTCCTGACAGAATGCAGATGAGAAATGATAACAGGTAACAAATCATACGAAGAAAAGAACAAGTTGAGCAAATAAGCGGAATTTGAAGAGCAGGAGACGGTAGCAATTTGAACAAGGAGGTCAGGCTGGCTGGTCTTTGCTAAGAAAGTCACATTCAAGCAAAGATTCAAAGCAAGCAAGGGGGTTCACCATATCCATAAATGGACCTCTGGGAAAGGGAAGAGCAAGTGCAAAGGCCCAGAGGCAGAATATTGCCTAACGCTATCTACAACAAAAGGGGTACAGGGGCTGGCCCACAGTGAGGGAAGGGAGTGTAGCTGGAGAAGGTACCAGCCATCAGTCAACGCTGGGACATGTGGAGAGATCACATGTGGCCTTATAAGCCCTTAGTTCAGAAATTAGCCTTTGCTATGTATGAGATGAGGAAGCACTGTTGAATTTTGAGCAGATGTGAGGCATATCATTGTCCAGCCTGTGCTGTAGAAGGATTGCTTTGACTGCAGGAATGAGCAGTCACTTATTCCATGGCACCAGCATCAACACCCCGGCAACTGCAGGCACTCACAGAGCCACAAGGACGCCTGACACCACTCCTCCCCACACTGGCCGCTGTGTCCTCCCCACGCTCACCGCTGTGTCCTCCCCATGCTCGCCGCTCTGTCCTCCCCACGCTCGCCGCTCTGTCCTCCCCAGACTCATCACTGTGTCCTCCCCACGCTCGCCGCTGTGTCCTCCCCACACTTGCAGCTTTGGTCTTTTAAGAAAATTGTGCTGAGCCAAGCAAAACAACTTACTGATGGGAGATGCACACTAGAATAGATTGTACAGATGCCACCAGTTCGTTTCTGTTTTTAAAATTACATTCCTTTACAATGACTAACATCCTTCTAGAAAGTTTTCAGCAGTTTAGAAGTACATGGAGTGAAAAACACAAAACCACCAGCACCTCCTCCTATAAAGTAACCACTGTTGACAATTTGTTTTGCTTCGTACCCTTCTAAATTTTTAATTGTATTTGTAAACCTTTATTTCTTCATTATCTCTATCTTTAACCACTCGATGTTGATACCTATTTCAGCCCCTCCATCCTAGAGATGACAAAGTGAAGCCCTGAGATTCAAGGGACCTGCCCGAGGGCACATACCTAGCAAGGAAGAGAGCGGAGACCACACCTGAGTTTCCCCCACCGCGGAGTCTTTTTCCTGCTCTCCTAGATGGCCAGCTTTCATCGTCACGCTCTGGAACAACGCAAACATTTTTGTAGATGATACTATGGGAGCTATTAGGGAAAGTTACACTGTAGGAGGGAGAATCTTGACTGGCACTCATGGAGGAAGACAAAACTGAAATTGGAGAACATCACACTGGAACATCAGGATGATGTTTAGATTGAGGTGCTGTGGCCTCAGAGCGGAAGGGCAGGAGCAGGCAGCCGGGAGGTACAAAGACGAAATTTACCAACTTGGACATTTTACAGGAAGCCAAATGAGATAGCGAGAGGAGGGGAGCCCTGTATCAGACGAGTGTGTGCTTCTCAAACCTAGAAATCTGTCCAGTAGCCTTAGGACTATGGCCGAGTGCATTTCAAAGTCAGAGGTTGTGCCCCGGGGCATAAAACACCTTGGCTCAAAGCCTAAAGTGATCTGGGTTCGAATCCCACCTCACTGGCTTTCTTATCTATAATGCAGAAAATTATGCCTGTCTGACAAGTTTGTTATGAAGCTCAAGTAACATTATGTATACTATATATACACACAAACATACATATACATATATATACATCGCTATATCAGTGCTTGCCACGTAAGTAGTATCTAGTGAATTCTGGATGCTATTTTGCCCAACTAGAGTTTATAATATTGTACTTTATTCCTGTTTCAAAATAATATACAGACAAGTGAGGATTTGGAACATTACCAATTTGGAGGAAGCTTATTTCCCCATACATTAGGCCAGAAATTGAAGGTGAAAATATAATCTTTTCAGAAATCATATTTTTAGTGAATTTTTTCCCTCCATTTGATTCTGGATTTGAAGAGAATCTAAATTATTATTACATTGCTAGCTGCATTTGCTCTTATATGACATATTTTTTTCAGAGTTTACCATGACACATCTTGCACCGTATGTGAGATTGGCCAGTTCAGTTCACGAACTCATCCTAGGAGAAGTGCTACATCCCTCAGTGCTGACTATAGCTGAGGTCACCTTGGAAGCACTCCTCTTGGGAAGCTACGCATCAAAGGCAAACCACTTTTTCTAGGATGAAGTTCATGAACTTAACTGCCAGACCTCCTGTGGGTTGAGTGTATATTTTATACATATAAATACATCAATAAAATATTTGATATTGGTAATAAAAAATTACAGATTTAGATACACTACCTTCGGATGTGTTGTACTAAGAGCAGGACCAAGAATCTGTCACATAATTATACTAGATATGAGCTTTTCAAGGGCACTAGTCACACTTTGGACCAGACCTTTCTTTTTTGTGTTTTCATAGAGGGCTGTCCCATGCAGTATAGAACATAGAGCAGCAACCCGGTTGTCCCCCACGAGATGCCAGCAGCACACACATACTCCTACCCCAGCCGTGACAATCAAAAATGTCCCCAGTGTGTGAAATCACCCCAGGGTGAGATTCGCTGCACTACACTTTACCATTGTAAAATGTCTAAGTCCCCAGCCAGTTTTACTCAAACAGCATCTGAAAAAAAACAACAGACATTTACCCATACAAACAACTTGGAAATGTAGAATTTTTTTTAAAAAGTCCTTTCTTCCTCCTCAGTCCAGACAAAAAGCTACACCAGAAGTCAAAGCAAAACATACTGATTAGATTAGCACCGACTTCACTGGTGGCCAGAATTGACTCTCTAACTGGGTGGGGCAAGGGAAGAAAGTTCCCTGTCCCCCCCGGAGCTGACTGCCTGCAGTAGCCTTCATTTGGGCTGTTGCCTGAAGCGACCCATCCTTTCTTGGATTCATGGTTGATGCAAGTTTATTGTTTTCCTTTGTGGAACCCCAAAGGACATGATGTTTATTGTTCATTTCCGCTGCACTGCATCCGTCTATCCAGACTAAGTAACACAGGTCCAAACTTGGGTTTGGCAACCTCTCACACACCCCCACCCCCCCCCCGGCCAATCCCACAGGGACAGTACTGGTGAATTCCAGGCCTGGCTTAAAGTTTAAGAATCCCCTTAGCCAAGTCTCATAACATACATGGTTTAACCAGATGTGTGGGAGTTATTTCCAAAACGCTAATCCTTCTCTAGACCGGAGGAAAAACACAGCCACAACTTTCCTTCTCCTCCTGATGTTTTTGAAGGTCCTGCCTACAAACATGCTGGCACATTATCAAGAATTCTGCACTGGGATCCTGACAATTTGTGTGCTGCCCGATGACCAGGACTGTTACCAGAGAGCAGGTGCTCTGGAAGCGTATAGGGACTTGCCTTCTGCCATAAGTGACTGTTTCCCATCAGTATCCCCTAGAACATGCTGTCTGTGCTTTTTGTATCACTGGCCACCCACATCACAACTTTTATTGCTATTTTTACATGCTGACTAAATTGGTAAGAATTCTGTCCATTGCAACCCATCCACACTGGTCATATACAAGCTCTACGTTACCCATGAAACAAGTGTCAATGGTAAAGAAATGAAGATGAAATCATCATCTTCACCGCTGCTAAAATTCCCCAGCCTTTCTCTTCACCTACCCACTCCATTCACCCCTTTCTAACTTTTGCTCAACTCTGAAACTCATCTCTTTAGAGGATGGAATGAGAAAGTCAGGTCACAAACGTGCGCTGTCGTCACCACGGCTGCAGAACCACCCGCTGACCGGGCTGGGGAATGTGAGTCCCTAGCACCATCCCATGTGTCTGGCTCCCAGCCTCAAAATATCATCAGCAACCAGCATCCAGTTGGCAACCGCATCTTTCAGACATGCTCATAAACACACACCTATATATACCCACAGATCACGTTTCCCTGCCCAGTGAGGTAAGGAAGCTTTTTGGGGGGGGAGGAGGCTCAAGTTTCTAGTAATAACCTAAACTAGGGTGGGTTAAAATGCCATCCAGCTCACGGTCATAGCCACAAGTGCTTTCTTAAGAGGTTTCCTGACACCAGGGCTTCCAATTTTGGTATTTTAAAATCCTCTTTCGCATTAAAACCCCCACACCTCTGGTACTACATATGAAAAGCAAGTGTGAAGATAAAACTGAAACATAGTCTGCCCGTGAACGAGGAGATTGTTAAGCTTAATACAGTGTCAAAATGTCATCTGTGCTGCTGTATATATCTATATATATATATATTTAATTCTCTGAAAAAAAATGTTTCTTTTCATCTGTTAAAAATTTAAACTGAATTGAAAACTCTTTGGAAATGCAACCCCTGTGTGATTGACAGTGACAAGCACACATACCTTGAGAGCTCCACTGTAATGTTTATACTTAATAAAAACAAATACTGTGGCATCTGAGAGTAGCCTAGTCAGCCATGCAGCTTTCTACCTGGCATCTTGTAAATTAATCTGGGTGTTTATGCTGTAGATCATTCATGATGAACATATTGCTATAGCAACATGCATTTCTTCCATTTTTTCCTTCTAATTACACTAACATCACCATCAGCTACTAAATCTTTGAATTACTAATGAATGTATGTGAAAAGCAGTGTCTTGATAATGCTCCTTCAGTATGTCCCCATGCCCGATCAAAAGAAAGGATGCATATAATTTGATTATTTT
Source organism: Loris lydekkerianus (assembly GCA_963574355.1). Taxonomy (NCBI): domain Eukaryota; kingdom Metazoa; phylum Chordata; class Mammalia; order Primates; family Lorisidae; genus Loris; species Loris lydekkerianus. The sequence continues at coordinate 16,009 of CAUYPK010083551.1, read as the reverse complement.
CAATTTCTTGCTAAAATTTGATAATACAATGCTAATCCGTACTCAGATCTGAACATGCCGAAGGACTTAGGAGGCGTCTCTGTCAAGCATGCATCTCCAGGAGAAAAAACGTGGTGATCGCAGGTAGAGCTCTTCCCTTCGATATCACACCGTCTTCATCATTTGTATCTGCCTTAAATTAGCATTTGACAACCAGGAAATATTATTTAAACACAGGAACTTCTGGCAGCAGTTGGGGCCATATGTGACCTTCTGGATCCTTGAGTGTAGCCTTTTGACTGAGTCCAAATCCTTTTAAGAAAGGGATTTGTTCTGTGAAATTTGGATTTGGTTGAGGGCTTGTACTTGGGAATCGGAAGGGCCACACGTGGCCTTGATTCCACAAGTTCCCTACTCCTTCCAGTTCAGGCTCTTAAGTTTCTGTGGCTCAACAATAAACATTCAAATCTAGTTAAATTAAACCTTTTGATAGAACATTTAATGAAAGAGTGCAGAGATTTTTAGTTGATGTGCAGTATGTAGGCAAGACATTTCTAGAAAATCCCAAGTTTATCAATACTGTAAGGATAAAAGAAAGGCACAGCCCAAGTCATTCTCCAAGCCACTGCATCTTGAAAAGTTTCTATTCAGTTATCAGGCATGTTGGGGAAAACCTTTGTTCTTTCAGGTCCTCACTGCTCTATTTCGGTAACTGGAACACATATCTTCCTAGACAGCGACTGGTATAAACTATTAGTGCTTACTTCAGATATTACTAAATGCACAAGAACTGTTTGGGCCGAAAAGTCTGGCTCAAATCATTAGCAAAGCTAATATCTCAGTAGGGGGATTCACCTACTTGACACACACTTGACCGTCAGGAAAAAGCAAATGAGTAACAAGTGTGGTGAGAAAGACAGGTGACATTCATTACATTAAATAAACTGCTTCAATAAAACACAATCATTTGGTGGCTCTTCCATCCACATTGCTCCTACGGAATTGCCTCTTTGAGGTTTTTTAAAATCTATTCTCACTTAACTAGAAGTAAAATGATATCAAGAAAGTAAGGAAGAAATTGATCCATTACAGCTTTACTACACTATCTATTATCTTAATTTTAATTTTATTTGCCCAAAGCTTAGGAGTTTTAGGTATTATTAAACATCTTTCTTTGTGAGAATTACGATTACATGAAACTGTTTCCACATCTTCCAATGTTCATGGGTAGGAATAGAAGAAGATAAGATGTTTAAGAAAACAGAAAATCAAACTATGGGAGAAGTGCTTTACCCACATCATTTTATCTGTGAAATAATCTTGTGATGGAGGCCTGACCTTTGTTAGTCGATGAGTAAATGGACTCACAGAAGTTGTAGAACAGCAAGGAGTCACCCAGCTCACAAATAGCACATACAGGGTTCAAACCAAGTCTCTCTTTTGCCAAAAACCCAGGCCTGTTAAAGAACAGTGGAGGAGGCCAGGACAGATGTACGGGAGTGTTCACATCCACTCGCTGCTGAGGGAAAACGGTAAAATCAGAGAGAAGCAAAGTTCACTTTAGCAAATACGAAACGAAAGCTAAATTCTCCTGTGGATGTGTCTACTGAACTGCTCATGTCTGGATGCCTTGCCCTTTAATTTTTTTTTTAGTAATCTTTATATTTAGAACAACCTTAGATCCACAGCAAGATTGCAAGAAGAGTATAAAGTGTCCCCTTATATCCTGCACAGTTTCTCTATTATTAATATCTCACATGGGTTTGGTTTATTTGTTACAATTAGTGAGTTAATTCTGATACATTGTAATAACTACAAATCCTGATTTTATTCCCATTGCCTAGTTTTTACCCCCCCCTCCCCCCCCCCCGCTTTTTTTGCTCCAGGATGCCATCTTGGATACCACATCATCATATCTCCTCAGGCTCCTTGGTTCTGGCAGACTTGCCTTGTTTTTGATAACTTTGAAGGTTTTGAGGAGCACTAGTTAGATGGTTTGTAAAATGCTCATACTGGAATTTTTCTGTTGCTTATCTCGTGATTATGGATTTTGAGAGAGCCCAGCAGCAGAGTGTGATGCTCACTGCTCATCTCCGGGGTGCCGTCATCCAGCGTGACACATCACAGTTGACGCTGACCTTGATCTCCAGGCTGAGGTGATGGCCGTCAAGCTGTTCCCTTACAAATGTATTTCACCTCTTTCTATAATGTATTCTAGGGAAAGAAATCAGTATGTACAACCCACACACAAAGGAGGTGAGTTATGAACAGCCTTCTTTTTTTTTTGAAATTTTTTTGTTGTTGTTGTTCTTTTTCAGGGGAAAGTGCGAACGCAGTCCCCCACTACCACAAATTATGCAGTTGAGTTTCCCACATTTGGGGAAATCGCAGGGGTCAGCACATCCGGAGTGCAATGGATAAGCCTCGGCCTCAGAAAACCACCTGCGTGATCATGGAATCTCCCCTGCCAGGTAAGTATGAAGAACAACCTTCTTGAGAGCAGAGGATCCACATAAAGTGTGGGATTGATCTACATGAAACCTTTGCCTCTTCCCCCCCACCCCCACCCTATTTGTATCTTTATTTAGTCATTTATTAATGTCTGTGTGGACTTGTGGGTATTTATTTTTTATTTTGATTTATAATTAAACAATTCATGTTTTTGTAGTTGTGGCTCAAATATTTCCACCTTTGACCCCTGCGATCTCCTTGGTTGGCCCCTGTGTGTGTGTTGGCCCCTGTGTCTCTCAATGTGTGTGTAAGTGTGTTTGTGTGTTCCAGGGTGAGGGATGTTCAGCCTTTCCTTACTTTCTGGCACTACAAGATGCTCCAGGCTCCTCATATATTTCCTGCTAATCCTCCTGTCCCTTTTAATTGAACAATGATTTCCTAAGTGCTAGGAGGAATATTGAGATGACTAAGACATGATTTCATCTCTCAACAGAAGTTAAATTCGATGAGAGAAACAATATGTATACCAATCAAGGAGCTCACTTACAGTGAGGGGGTGAGAGTGTGCAATGAGTTAGGAACTTTCTCTTTGAGTTTCCAATTACAGTTTGGGAGAAAGATGCTGGTAGGTGCTCTTGTAGAAACGTGATTGATGGAAGAGGATTTTACCCAACTGATGAGTCAGGGAAGTAAACCCGGCAGAGGCCAGCAGAGGAATTCTAATGTGGGTGTCCAGGGGACAGAAGTGGTGCAGAAGGGATACTAAGTAATGTCACCACACGGCATAGCATGCCGAATAATGATCAATAAAATATTAGCAACTTCAGTCCCCAGTAACTCAAATAATTGGACAGAGTTGTGATTTGCAATACAAGAAAAACTGGTGCCATCTTCGTGTCTCGGCCGGAACCTGTGGGTGGAGGACAGGGCAGCAAAAACGATGAGTCATTTCCCAGTCCTGGCTCTCGGCTCTAGCACGTGCAATCTAAAGACAGCTAGAGAGAGACGTACTGAAAACCGTACAAAGCGGGTCCGGATACTCCAAAGAACAATATTACTGTAAGGTTGCTTCATAATAATAATTGTGTTCTATGTAGAGCTTGCTCTAGAGCAGACACTTGACCTATTCGGTGCTGTTCATCCTTACACTTGTGCACTGTAGACTTCTGCAATTTCCTCGTACCACTCAGAACACTGTATCCTTTTCCTGACCATTAATATTCACAAGGATACTACACCACGGAGCTTCTTAAGGCTCAGTCCTATAATCTCTTTTCTTCAAAATCTATATTCTTTCCTTAGGCAGTCTTATGTGTACACACCATCTCATCAGAGATGAATCAGAAATTTAAATTTCTAACCCAAACCTTCATCTGATTTGTAGACTTAAATATCTACATAGCTATCTGGTAACTCATTTTAGAGGTCTCAAAGGCTCCTCAAACTCCACATATTCAAAGTGAATACTCTCCCTATGAGACACGCTCTTTCTCCCGTGGGCTCCGGCTCCTCGGTGCGTGCTGCCCTCTGGCCCTGTATCTTCCATGCACCAGCCCTGTCAGGTGCTCCCTGATTATCTTTCTGGAGTGTTCCCTTCTTTCCACTTGCCTCGCCACTGCCCACATTAAGCTACTCCATCTCCAGCTGGGCCATGCCTCTCAGCCTTGATACTGCTGACGTTCTGGACCAGATGGTTCTTGGTGTAGGGGCTGTCCTGTAATCACATGGTCCTTAGCAGTGTCCCTGACTCGCCACATGCCAGTAGTTCTTCCCGCTAAGTCACAGTCAAATATGTCTCCAGATATTGCCAACTGTCCCCAATGGAAAAAAATCACCCCCGGTAAGAACTATGGACCCGAACTGCTGCCAACAGCATCCTTTTCGGTAGACCTGCATCTACTCCTCTGACCTGTCTCCACAGTGGTCAGAAAAATATGATTTTAAAATTTGAAAGTGATCAAATCATCTCCCCGTTTAAACCCCTGAATGCTTCCCTGTGCCCAGTAGCAGAAGCCCAATTCCGTGAAAGATCCAGAGGCTGGGCCTTCTCTATCACTCAGTCCACTGAGCACAACACGTTGGCTTTCTCTGCTCTAGAGAAATCATTACATCCTAATATTTGAGGTACTCTCTCCTGACACCCAGCATTTTAACTCATGGTTACGGTCCCAGAAATGCTCTAACATTCAACTGGTTGATTTCTAGTCACCTTTTAAACCCAACTCGAGCAGCCTTCCTTGGGGAGGCCTCCACAATCTGCCAGACCAGGTCAGATCCCTTTGCTGTAACTCTCCTGACATCATGCTTCCCTCTTCGCTAGAAGCCGTCACAAGCAGTTTCACACCTGGTTCTGATAGCACCGTAGTAATTCCATCTTCCACACGGAGCTGTGTTCTCAATGAGGACAACTGGGGAAGCTTTCACTCACTGTCTGAAATGGACCTTTGCTGCTTTTTCTCCCTACGGGGAATGTCCCTCCTTTTGGAAACAGTATCCCAATTTTACATTGAGGAAGCCTCTGCCCCACTTTCAACACAGACACTGCCCGGGGGAAGGGACACGTGGCCTGGGCTTAAGCTCGTCTGGTCTTTCTATTTCCCTGACCAGAAATGAGCACCTGATTCAGTTTGGGGCAATAAGAGGGAGCAAACAGGGGGGCTCGGATGGATGTGCTTTAGCAGTTTTCTTACGGATTCTTAGAGTATTATGATGATGTGAACAGAACGATGCCTTACAGGACAGAGCCTGGACAGAAGCCAATCCAGAGGAAGAAGTGGAAAGGGATGGACACTAACGACATTGTCTGATGCCTAAGTCGAGCTCCGGCTGAAACCAGCGCTGTCCACAGCACAGGATTTTTCCATCATAGGAGCCAGTGTGTGCCTCACATGGTTAAGCCCAAGTGAATTAGATTTCCTGTCCTTAAACACCAAGTTTTCTGATATACTACTGGTTCTCTGCTTTCCAGCATGGTGCTCAGTGAACATTTGGTGAATGGGCACAACATTATCTCCACAAGGGAAGTCAGCCTGGGGGAGGAGCTCAGCTGCTTTAGACACAGCAGAGCCAGGTGCGTCTGACTCCTGAAGGTGGAATGTCACCGCCGAGTCTCACCGCTACTAAACTGGATGGCGAAGAGCGGCCCCATCCATCCTGCTCCCTAGACACGAATGAGGCAGCAGGATCACAGAGCAGAAGGAAGAGCAGACCGGGGCCACCCCTGTGTGGGCACAGTCACATTCTTGCCACCACAGCCTCTTTTCTCTCTCCTCCCAGAAATACTGAATTGTCCAGTCTCATTATGGCCCCTAGTCCAAGTCCAGTAATCCCTTCACCCTTTGCTCCTATCTCAGCCTTTTCCCATTTGGATAGTAGGTCTTCCCACGCCACACTCCGGGGCTGCTGTAACAAGGACAGTCCCTTCTGTCCACCACTTTTCCGGGGCCTTCTCCTGAATCTACCGGAAATCTTAAAACCTAGTACCTAGAAGTGGTATAATTGGCTGAAGGATCTTATTTTAAATTTAATTATGAAATACTTTTTCTACAATAGAATATATACTTCTATCATAAACCTGCACATGCAAAGTGCATATAACATTGATAAGAAGGCAATCATTTGTGTACAAACCACTAGCCTCAAACATAGAACACACTAGCAGTTTTTAAGCACTAACATTCCTGCTTTCCAAAACCTAAATTTTGAGTTATAATTGCTTTTTTTCTTTTAAATATTTATGAATATCTAAATAATATATTGAGTTTATCATGGTCTTGACTTACTAAAATTTTTTTGCACTTTGAATTTTTTCTTCTGTAACAATCTTTTTTCTGTCTGCAACATGTCTATGATATAGACCATTCATGTATTTGCACTTGGGGGTGATATTCCATTGTATAAATGGTTCACCGTATGTTTTATAATTCTGCTAGTTGGGTGTTTCCAGTTTGCTATATGAAACCACAGTATTTTGAACATTTTTCTGAAGTATTTTCTCTTGAATATTTACTTATGAGAGGGATTCTGAGTCATTGATACACACATCTTCAATTTTTCTGGATAATACTATTAAATAATTTTTTACCTAAATTTGTTAAGCTAATTTACATCCCCTGGCAGGGTCTGAGGGTTTGTGGTTTTAGACATCCTCATCAATAAACTACCTTTACTTTTTAATGGAATACATCTAACAGAGGGATTGGGACAGAGCAAGGAACACAAGAGATGAATGAAAAAAGATTCTTCTCATTTTAGGAACCAGCGAAGATATCAATAAAGATAGCACATTTCTAAGACTGAGGTTCCTAGAGATGGGCTTAAGTCAGAAAAGAAAACCTGCATATAAATTCTTTTTCTTTTCAAGGGAAAGGTTTATAAAATTTATTTTAGGAAATCAAAAATATTAAAATGTAAATTTTCTCCTCTTACCAGCAGATAAATTGTTCAACAGGAAATTATGCTTAAGTGAAGATTTCAAAAACACCAGATAATTGAGGATTCCATTTTATCAATTTAGTAAAAAATAATGCTAACAAATAATATGTATACATAAATGTGGCAGACACATTGAAGATGATCTATGCTCTTGTAATCCCCTCCCCTCAAGTGTGGCTGGAAACCCTCATTTATTTCTAATCAATAGACTGTGGCAAAGGTGATGGGATTTCATTTCCATAATTTTGTTACATTAAGTAAAACTCCATTTTATCAAACTGGAGAGAAAGAGATGGCATTAAAGAAGCCAACGGCCATGTTGTAGAGAGGATCACATGGCCAACGACTTCTAGGTAACCTCTGGGAGTTTTGAAGTTTTGAGTTTTCCAACCTCAAGAAATTGAATTCTTCTAACAACCAGCCATCTGGGAAGAGGACCTTAGACTCAAATGAAGTCACAATCCTGAAGTCACAACATCTTGACTCCAACTTTCTAAGACTGTGAACCAATGACCTATATAAGTCATGCTCAGACACCTGACTCAAAGAAACAATCAGATAATACATACGTATTGTTTTAAGCCACTGAGTTAACCATACATTAATAGAAAACTCACACAACAAATTAACCATCAAAAGAATTAATAATAAAGATCCTCAGGGAAATTACCATTCATTCTTTGGAGATTAGTATTCTTAATTTTCTTAACATTTATTCCAGCATCACTAAAATAAATCCTGATAATTTGGAAATTTTATCCAATAAGACTTTTTCCTGTTTGTGGTCAACTGGGTACTGTGGTACCTTCTGCTTCCTACAAAAAGTAAAGAGAAGAATGCAGAAAAGATTTGCCTGTTGTGGGTCAAAATACACATTGACTATTGCTTTTAAGACCTGGTGTTCAACTGTACATCTGATAAAGGACTGATAACCAGAATCTACAAAGAACTCAAGTATATCAGGAAGCAACAACCAAACAACCACATTAAAAAGAGGGCAAAAGACATGAACAGAAACGTTTCAAATGACCAACCAACTCACACACACACAAAATGCTCAATGTCTCTAACCATTAGGGAAATGCAAACGAAAACTGCAATGACGTATCACTTAGCTACAATGAGAATGGTTCATATTAATAAGTCCCCAAACAACAGATGCTGGCATGGATGTGGAGAGAAAAGAACCATTATACACTGTTGGTGGGACTGCAAACTAGTGCAACCTCTATGGAAAGTCATTTGGAGATACCTCAGAGAACTCAAAGGGGACCTACCATTTGACCCAGCCATCCCACTGCTAGGTACATACTCAAAGGGAAAAAAGCTGTTTTATAAAAAGGACACCTGAACTTGAATGTTTATAGAAGCACAATTCATAATGGCAAAGATGTGAAAACAATCAAGTGCCCACCAAAACATGAATGGCTCAGTCAAATGTGGTACATGCACACTATGGAGGATGCATATGTAGTATCCAGGACAAGGTGCCCTTCCAAGTTAAATGACTATACTGTCAAGGGAGTTTCCATTCAGTCTAACTCTTGTCAATACCAATGCAAAATCATACTGTAAAAATCTTCAGCTATAAAGAAAAAGAGTCATCTAGTATCTTTTGCAAACCAATGCAAAATCATACTGTAAAAATCTTCAGCTGTAAAGAAAAAGAGCCATCTAGTATTTTTTGATCTAAACTGGATAGAACTGGAGACCATTCTGCTAAGTGAAACTTCACAGGAACGGGAGCCAAGAACCTGCACTCAATACCAGGTTGGAATTGTTTGACCAACACTTATGTGCAGATACAGAAGTAAATGTCAATGAAAATCAAGCTGGGAGCAGGAGGAGGGGATGGGTAAATTCACACCTATTGAATGTGGTGCACACTAGGTGTGGGACATACTCATAACCTTGACTCAGTTTGTGCAAAAACCAAAGTATATAAACAAAATATGTGTATCCCTTAATATTCTACAATTCAAAAAATAATAATAAAGAGGGATATATGAGGAAGAGAAAAAAAAGACATGGTGTTAAGGAGAAAGCATTGTCATGAGAATCAGTGGAAGAGGTAGCAAGTCTCAGTTCTTTATCTTTGCGGAATAATGAAGCATCCAAACTCAATTCTGGGCTGGTAGGATGACTGTGTGTCTCCCCAGGGCCACGGGCTGCCCTCCAGACGAGAAGACAAAAACCAGCAGGTATGAGTGTAAATGGATTTGAGGGAAACTGTTTGAGGGCAAATTAATCTGACATGGCAGCTCATTGTTTTTATTACTTAACTCCCAATTTACAAGAGATGTACATGTAAGTAATTTATCAAACAAAGGAAAGGTTACAAGAATAAATTTTTCTTGCCCTATCTATTGGTCTTGGCCAAAAAATATTCTGGCTCAATTACTAGGATATGATTTAGAAGAAATAAGTTTGAATTTGACTTTTTAAAATGTGATGGAAAAAAAATAATGATATACAGATTTGTACTTATGTATATATACAAAGAAATGCATAGCAGAATATGTAATTAAAAGAGATAAAAGAAAGGAGCAGGTTTTCAGTACTTTCCTTATACATCTTTGTGTTATTTAACCTCTTAAACACACATTTCTGTTTTAATTTAAATAAATAATCCAAAAATACTTTCAAAAGGAGCCCTCTACCCAATCAGAAAGGACATTAGTGTGTGGACAGGAACTGTTTTCTCTTTTACCTCTCATATACCGGGAGCTTTCTCTTTCAGAAGGGAAACCCAGGCCTAAAATTTTTCATCAAAGGAAAATCAATCAGTTAAAAAGCTGTATAGAAAAAGGACTTCTTTTTTCCTATTCCTTTCTTTCCCTTTTTTTTTTTTTTTTAGAAAATTTGTAAAAGAAAATTGCTTCCTAGCTGAGACCATGAATGGCAAGTGGCAGCTGAGAATGAATTTTTAATACTTAGTTAAAAGTTAAAAGTCCTTGATAATAGAGGTTTATTATACAACTGTTAACAAATCCTTAATTATATCAGTGTTTGCAACAAGTCCAATTGCATTATCCCAGTGGTTCAGCACCGAATGTATACATTACATGACATGATCCAGTTAGACCTCCAACAGGATCAACATAGAAAAGACTAGAACAATTAGCTTCCTTTTCACACTCTCTAAGTTGGTCAGAGAGTAGTTTAACAATCTTCACCCCTGATCATTTGGATTGCAGATGCTGCCATGTCTCCAACATCGTCCACACAATTCAGATATTATTGTCTAATTTAAGTTCATTCGTGTTCATTCTGGTGTTTCAGGGGGTGGAAACCTGATCCAAAGTGCTCCTTTAAGAACACTAAACATGAAAGTTCGCATCTCCAAGTTGAGGCAACAGGAACTATTACAAACATTAGAAAATGACTAAAATATCTCCGAGGTCTCTTTCTGGGAAATTAGAAACTAGACATGCCAGTTACTTTATTTCTTTACTGAATCCAACTATGGTTTGATTGAACCAGGATTTTTATTGTTCGGTTTTTGGCCGAAGAATTGATTGCCTCAAATTTGCTTTTACCATATAAGCAAATATAATTATTCAAATATTTAAATATGAATAAACTCTAATTAAATATCTGTACAGAAATCCATGGTCCCTTTTTAATGAAAATGCAAAATCCCAAGGATGCCTCATTTAGAGACCGACTGAAATGTGCCCTCCAAAATGTGATTTGAATTCATATCAGAGAAAGCTCATAACAGGACAGCTTTTGTCAACTAACATCTTTGCAGCAACCATATATCAATTAAGGAAACAAAGCAGATTTATGCCAGAATACTAGGTTGTGATTTTGTTCATAGCTGCATAGTACAGGGAGACCTGGCTGAGGAGGATGAAGACCCAACTGTGCCCACAAGCAGCTGTGTGACCTGAAGCAAAGCATCTCCCCCAACAGAAAGTCCGTTTCCTCATCCACCACATGCAGACAACAATGCTTTCTTTATGTACCAGAAAGTAGGACAAGAAAGCTCAAATAAGATTAACATAATTAGTGGCATTTTCATCTTTCCTGTTGAGAGTGACTAGAATTTAGCACGTGTTCCTGAGTCTACACACCCGCCATTCTCCCCCACTGGACTGCATGTTCTTCTATTGCAAGTACTGGGACTTTTTTTTTTTTTCTTCATCTTCCAGTTACTGAAAGACCACAATCCACAATACATACTTGGGAATGAAATGTTAAATGATTGAAATTGCTTTTAGAAAATAAATCACCATGCAAGTAAAAATTGTGGGACATGATTTTGCATTGATATTGATGAGAGCTAGACTAAATGGAAACTCCCTTATGTAGTCATTTAATTTGGAAGGGCACCTTGTCCTGAATTGACTGGATCTACTTTTCTCTCTGAATTCAGTACCATGAGTGTGGCATCAGTTCCTAAGCCCTAGCGTCACCATGGACAAGGTCCTTATAAAACAAGGGCTCTTTATAGTTTATATTTACCATTTCACAATTCCATGGTGGAACTGCATCTTAAAGGTGATGTAAATAAAACAAATAAAAATAATTATTAAGTTACAGACTTTCTAAGTAAGGTTCCCATATATATTCACAAGGATTTAAAGGACAGTTCGCACATGGGCTCTTTCTTCTCAGTTAAAACAAACAAAAAAAAAGGAATAAAGGAAAAGAAAAAGATATATATTTCCAACAAAATCTGTGACAAACATTAGGAAAATAGTCTTCTTGTTTTTTTCTTTCATGTACAAAAGGAAATCTACTTCAAAGGCAACGCGGCTGTCTGTATTCTAGCATCGCATAAACATTCATAATGACTTGTTTGCTTCCTCCTTAGAATGACAAAAATGATCTTTTTTAGCTTGGTAGGAATCCCAAAAGCCATTGACTAGGACCTATCAGTTTCTGAATTCACTCAAATACTATACAAAAGACTATTATATGAAAGGAAGAGCAACAAAACCAGATAAAAAGTCAATGGATGTGGGCAAAATTATCCCATTTTTGGTAATAAATAAAATTTCCTGAGCAAAACTGAACATTCTTTAAGACAAAAAAGAAAATTGAGCAAAATGATAAATGTTCTCAGCTTCAGTGCTTGGTGTATAGCAAGTAGTCAATAAATGTAAAGCAAACGACGAAAAATCAGTTTAGTGGTTGAGAAACACAATAGAAAAAAAGGCTTTGTCCCCAATTCTACCTCTTGATCTTTAATATAAAGCCCTAATTAAGCTATTTGTTTTTCAAGTTCCTTTTTATCTTTTTTTTGTGTGATCTAATACTTGTCATATTTCATCAGGAGATCTTTGCTGTACCATTTTGCAAGTAAGAAATTGAAAAAAGAGAATTCAAGTTACTTGCAGAGTATCAAGTAGCAAATTCTTGACAGAGTTGTCAATGCTCTAGAATTCAGTGTTAGAATTTTCATTACCACCTGAGACCACTGTGTTCTATTCAGTGGCCTGTTAATTTTAATTCTTATCCCACAGGAAATTATATTCATATCTATACCTGTATGATAGATAGATAGATAGATAGATAGATAGATAGATAGATAGATAGACTTTAAATCTTATATACCAGTTTGATTAGAGAAAACATACTTCAATTACTATGAAATACTTCACAAAATCATTGGTGTCAAATTAAAAAGAATCTTTTGGATCTAAGGTTGAAAACATGGGAGATTATAATGTGATGCTAAAATACTATTATTTTATAAAAGCTATTTGTTTTGAAGATCCCAGGACCCACATGCAATTAATTCATGGTCATTAGAATTCCTTGTAACTTTAGAAAAAGGTCAACAGAGGGAGGAGAGCAATGATGAGCAAATCAGATGAATAGGAAAGAGAAGAGGTGACCCAGCTAACTCACTGAAGTACCCAAAATATGAATGTTCCAAACTTTTTTGGCATCAAGGATTTCCACCTTTAAATATTTTCCACATAGGGTTTTATGTTTTGAGTGATCTACTTTAAGACACAAACTACACTTAATAAATTTTTATGAAACATGTGCTAAATCTTGCAACACTGAACTTGTATTATTCCAAGCAAAATCAAAGACCCTAGACTAATCAAAGTCAAATATATATTTATAGAGGCTGGTTGAAGTAACAAAAAGACTCCTGTCGCTGCCACGCCCTCTACCTGCTCACTCTAGGACCTGTAAGAATCATCTAGTGAACAACTACGACTATAGTAGGAAATTCAAGTTTTAGCCCTGGTGTCTGTAACTCCTTTTTATTTTCAGTTTTCATGACAATGAGAGTCACTGAAGAGTTCACCTCTTTTCCTTTTTCTTGCACCGAATCTGTCAAGATGTCCATCTGAATCCACCCCTACCACGTATCTCCAATTTCCCCACCATCATCTTTTTCATGGACCACCATAGTAGCCTCCACCAGGGCTCCTCCATCTTCCTCCCCATAAAATTAATTCTCCACACAGAATTTGGAGTTTTCTTTTTAGTGTGTCAATCAGATCATGTTTTTCACTCTTTTAAAGTTCTTTAGTGATTTCTTATTGTATTTCAAATAAAACCAAGGCTCCTTACCATGACGTACAAGACATTGCAATGATCAGATCCATTCCTTCTCCCCTAACTTCATTTCAAACCATTCCTTCCTTAGACACTGAGTATCAGAATCACTGTACTTCTCTATTTTCCTCATCATTGTCAAACAAATTCTCTGAACTTGCTGCCTTCTTCACTTGGAATTTCCTTCTTACTGATCCTCCCATAGCTGGGTCCTGGTCACCATTCAGATCATACTTCAAATGGCACCTTTTTACAGAGACCTTACCTGGTGTCTCAACCCATTATAATCTTTTCACACATCTTGAACCATTCCGTTATTTTTATTGGCATATTTATCACTATCTGAAATCACGGTATTCATTTATCCATCTGCTTGCCCATATCCTTTGATTAGAATGTAAGCTCTAGGACAATGGGGACTGGCACTCAGCAGGTATTCAATAAACAACTGTAGAACAGATGAATGAATGCTACAAGCTAATTTTTTAAATTAAACCTATTTGAGACTATGTCTGATCTCTGTTAGATTTGTGTATTCATTATGGATATTCACCTTTGTTCTGCTTTTTCTTGTACGTGATAATTCTTTGAATAATTAAATGGAAAAAAATTCATAAATTACTTAGTTCCATCAGAGACTTGTGTGCTAGACACAATGATGTAATCTTGGTTGTTTGGGAAAACAGAGTTTGTAATTGGAGAACTAAGAAGAAAAAATAAGAATCAATTCTTGCCTTCTCGTTAAAGAAATGAATGGACAAAATAAATTATAATACCAAATAGGGTACAATGAATGCAACTGGAAAAATAAAACTAAGAAGTAGGGAAGAGAATGACTGTGAAGGTTGGTTAAAGTCCAAGGCATGTATCAGAATAAAATTAGAAAATCAAACTGAAGGTGGAGGATGATTTGAGTGACATCTTAATTTTGAAAAGAATAGGAAACCCTTAGAGAAGAATAAATGATAAATTATATCTCTGTTTAGATGTAATTTCCTTCAGAAAGCATTACCCTACCCTCAAAGTATTGGTTAGAGAACCCCATGGTATTCCTTATCACCCCATTAGCCAATCTGCAAAGATGAATTGTAATTGCCAATTTGCCACTTTGATTTCTCCCTTATCTTCAGGCTTGAAGAAGGTAGTCCTGTGGATATCTTACTTACTATTTTATCCTCAAAGGTAAAATGAAAAGGGCTCAATAAATGTTCTTTGTTTAAAAGGGGGGGGGGCAGAAAAAGAAGAGAGAAGGGAAGGGTGGTGGAAGGGAACACAAGAGGGAGGAGGGGAAGGGAAGCAAGCCAACCTCTCCCTCCTCTGCACCACCCCTCCCACCAAGCAGTGAGGTGAGCAGCATCTACCCCACTGCCCACCACTTAGAAATCTGGATATAGTTCATCTAGTGAGTGCATTTGGCAGAATAAACTATTAGAAGCACATCAAATACATCATATTCACAGTCATAAAAAAAAAAAAAGCCAGTTCCAACAGTTGTGTTTATAGGTTATATCTTTTGCAGGCTTTAATTGAAGAAATGTTTTAAACATTTATCCAGATTTCAAAGGCATGTATTAGTCATTGATTTGATATATTCTCATACATGTGTTCAATATTTAGGCAATTTACTATTTTTACCTTAATTAAGACTTGTCTTTTTAACTTGCAGCAAGCGAAATATCATGTATTGTCATAATTGGAAGTTTAAATTCTAAACTCCATTTGTTCAATAGGGTAGATCCTTACTGTAATAGGCATTCTTTGGTGAAGCCATTTGAAAATATAAATGTATAACATGCCTTATTTGAAATTATCCACATCTTTAACACTTGAGTCATAAGCAGAGAATGGTGTAAGAAGATAAATTTTAATTCTATCTGGTATGTACTTCAATCTTTTATTTTGCATCGGAACAAGGTCACTCTGAAAAACTAAACTGAGTCTATACATGAAACAGCCTGCCTTGTCCTTCTTCAACAAGGAGACTACCCTGACCTTTGGTTTCACTGTTTGCTTTGGCAGAACATGTACTACACAGATAAAAAGGCTCCTTGGACAGCACAAGAAGGGGCACTTGTAATTTTAAACCCAGATCTATACAAATCTGCCTATTCCACAAATCAATGATTTCATTAATACCAGTTTCTTCAGTTATGAAATAGACTTTTAAGTGAAAACAATGAACAAATAATGATACACATACAAAAATAATTTACTGATTTATGACATTCGCAAACTTAACTTTTAAGCAATGATCACATTCAACTTGTAGAATAACGTGGACCACATTGATCATTTGTCAATTTATTAGGTCATTTTAAAAGTTTTGTCCATTTTTATGAGTCTACTTTAAACTGTAATATCTCAGTGAATATTTATTCAATGTAATTAAAATAAGCGCCATTTGAATCAGTGCACTTTTGCCAACGTAACATAAGTCGATTAATTCCATCGGCGTAAAAATTGGGTGCTCGGGATTCGATGAAGTCAACGAAGGCTGTTTTTGCTAGGTCCTGATTGGCAAAGGTTCTACCGGTGAGAAAGTTATCGAAGTGCTTGAAAAGATGGTAGTCAGTTGGCGAGAGGTCTGGGGAGTATGGTGGGTGGGGCAGAACTTCGA
>CAUYPK010083550.1:0-12579 GCA_963574355.1 Loris lydekkerianus | reverse complement strand
TCATCCAGCTCTATGTCTCCTTGGCACTGGGCTCCACTGAGTGTGTTCTCCTGGCTGTAATGGCTTTTGATCGCTATGCTGCAGTTTGCAAACCTCTCTCTTACACAGCTATGATGAACCCACAGCTGTGCCAGGCCCTGGCAGGGGTTGCATGGCTGAGTGGACTAGGAAACTCCGTCATCCAGAGCACTATGACCCTCTGGCTGCCTCGTTGTGGACACCGGTGGCTCCATCATTTCTTCTGTGAAGTGCCCTCCATGATAAAGCTTGCATGCATCGACATCCACGCCAACAAGGTTGAACTCTTCATTGCTTCGTTGGTCTTGCTCCTTTTGCCCTTAGTACTGATATTGCTGTCCTACGGCCATATAGCCAAGGCAGTTTTAAGGATCAAGTCATCCCAGGCCTGGCACAAAGCTCTGGGCACTTGTGGATCCCACTTGATGGTAGTGTCCCTCTTCTATGGGACCAGCACAGCTATCTACATCCAGCCCAATAGTTCTTATGCCCATACTCATGGGAAATTCATCTCTCTCTTCTATACAGTTGTGACTCCAATGCTGAATCCCCTCATCTACACACTGAGAAATAAAGATGTAAAAGGAGCCCTGGGGAGACTATTTCACAGAACCCCAAACACATGAACAATGAAGCAGAATACGAAACAGTGAATTTGTTTTTTACGACAAAGAATCTTAAAGATCGGTTTGTGTAACCTTTCAATGAAGAACTTTACCAGCGTATAAGGAACAGATATAATTTTCATAGTCTGTGTTGTTGTATTCCACTTGGCCTCAAAGCTATCTTCTCTCTTTCCAGAGTTCTTATGCACCCTATGTAATGCAATATTGCCCCAGACATTTTAAATGTTTATTTATTTATTTCTTTATTTTTGAGACAGAGTCTCACCATGTCACCCTCTGAAGAGTGTTGTGGTGTCACAGCTTGCCACAACCTCCATCTTGTCTCAGCCTCCCAAGTAGCTGGGATTACAGGCACCCACCACGACACCCAGCTATTTTTTGTTGTCGCTGTAGTTATCATTATTGTTTAGCATGCCAGGGCCGCATTTGAACCTGCCAGCCCCCATGGTGTATGTTGCTGGTGCCCTAACCACTGAAATATGGGCACTGAGTCTTAAATGTTTATTATTCACATTTCTATTTCAACCTCCCTTCCTTCCGGTGTTTTCTTCAGCCCTTTCTTTTTTCTTTTTCTTCCTTCCTTTCCCACCTTTTATTTCTTCCTTTCTTCTCATTTATACGATGTGCTCTATAACTGCTTTCACTGTTGCTTCTATGTTACATCATTTTCCATCAATATTCTAGCTATTCTCCAAACCAACTATTTCTAAGATACTTTTCCCATTTATCATTAAAAAAAAACACCTTTCATTTGCCTTAAAATGGGGAACAGTGAAGAGATTAAAATAGAAAATTTTGATATTAACCCCATGACTTTCTTTTCAAGCTTTTGCAAGTTGGACTTTTTGATAGCCAGATTTACTTATGAGTAAGGAAAGGAATGAGCTTTATTATTATGTTCATCCAAATATTAAAAATATAATATAAATAAAGTACTTGGTAATAAATGATCAATGAAAATCAATTAACATTTTTTAAAATCATTTACTCCTCTGGTCATAGTATTCTCCATATTTTGATCTAACCTGGGCTTATTACTTTCAATTGTTTTCAATAAAATTTCTTACCTAGTCTATAATTATTCATCCACTTGTATTTATATCTCAATGGAAAATAAATCACCCGGAAATATAAGAAATATAAATCAATCCTTATTTTGTCTTTATAACATGGAAAGAAACATATGATTTATTTTCTCCCCTCAATTATGGAAAGTGTGGTACACTTGCTTTTAATGGTGATACTATGTAGTGGAGTTGAAGGCTTTCTTTCCAAAAGAACAGATATTGCAGATATTCTTTACTTGTGAAAGTAAAGAATGATACCTGAACTTAGAAGCTACATCTTGTCTCCACTACAGCTGTATAACTCTAGGCAAATTATTTAACATTTACAAGTCATTTCTAAAATGAAGACAAACTCAAAAGTTTATTGTATTTTAATAGATAGTTAGAATGCATATAGTAGTGACAAGAAAGAAACTGAGGAGTTAATTCAACCAGGTCTGCTTTCCCTGCTTGCTTTTAGTTGCTTGATTTTTGTTTTTGTTTTATTTTTTCCTTGAAGCTGAAGGCTGTGGTGATTGAAGGGCTTGATGCTGAACACTAAAACTTAACTTTCACTGGCTACTTCATAGATACCATTCATAAGTCACCACGATAATGACTGCTTCAATTCTTTTTAAGGAATGTGGGTCAGCTCCTATCTAGTTCAAACAAGTTGAGACTGACCATTCAACCAGGCCTGTGCAAATGCCCAAGCAGTGATCTTTTGATACCAGCGGGCCCCCCAACTCCACCCTCAGATCATACTAACACTGCCATTTTCTGTATGCAATGCCATGCATGTTCACTACAGTAAGCTAAAATAAAACACTAACGTCCACTCCCCACCAACTGAACAGATGCCCTCTTGGCCAGTAAGACTCTCTAAAAACCTTAAAACTGAATTCTCCATCATGGAAGTAAGGGAGGTCAGACACAGTTCATTATACTCCCCTCTCTTTTATCATTTAGACAAAATTGACCAGTATTAATGTCAAAAAAAAAAAAAAGATCCTGAGACTGACAAAACAGACGCTTCATGACAGTAAGATACTAAATTATTAACAAGACCTAAGTCCATGCAAAGCAAAAGTTAAATCACATCTGTAGGCTATTAATTTGCTTAACAGACCACTTGAGGTCATATACTGTGGCTTGTTTCTAATTAACATACTCCTTTATCTTAAGTGAAAACATTCCGAGCTTTCAGACAAAGCTGTATTTCTTTAACCAATTACAAATCACAGACTCTCTGATCCCATCAATATTCTGTAAGCTCTTCCACCTCCTTACTCCCACTTGATGATGTCTTATCTCCCTAAAATGTATTAAACTGGACTTTAACCTGACTGCCCTGAGACTCCTCACTCAAGGCTTTTTGGGGGATGGCTCCAGTGGCCAATGGTCACTCATGTCCAACTTAATAAATCTTTTTAGATTATTTCACAGAGTTTGGGGTTTCTTTCTATTAACAGTTGAAATTATTCTAAGTAGCTTTAGGCGCAGCTGGGACTCCAATCCCTGTAATATCATAGACATCTGATTTTTAACAGGTGATTAGAAATAAGCCACCAAAGGCAGCCTGTATGCCAGACTGTAGGAACCCTGTGATGGATGAGGAGCACTGCAGTGTCCAGCAGTACAAGCAGAAGCAGACAGGCCTCTATAGCCTCTGTGGGCACTACCTTGGCCCTGGCAACAGCAGAGTTCAGTGATCCATGAGCTCCTGGCAACTGTGAGGCATCTCTAGGCCACGCAGAGGCCCAGCACTTGTCCACAGCCCAGAAGGCAGCTCAGAGCTAGTGCTACAGCCTATGCAACCCCTAGAATCCTTGGTGGCCATGCTGGAACAGGGGACAGCGGAAGTGATGGGAGATGTTCCAGAAGCTGCAGACTCGCCTTCTAGGGCTCCACCAACCCTCTGTTAGACATATTTGAATACTAGGACCTGTTGAAGCACAAGTATTATGCAGCAGCTCCTTTTGAAGTCTGGGCCTTAGCAGACTTGCACATCTTTGTCCTTGCAGCATTGCTAGCAACAGCTGAGTAGACATTTCATTGCTCCAATTTCTCATTTGGAGATCCTGAAGGTAGCCGAGAGCACAACCACAAGTACATTCAACATGCACAAAGCCCAGCATATCTTCTCTAAGAGATGTGGATTTCAGAGGCTCTACACACCCTTCCTGAACAGTGGGAGGATTGCTCCACACTGCCTGAATGAGGGCACCTTGCAGAGCATGGTCAGTCACTGAAGAATGCAAAGGCGTTAATTTGGAGACAGTTATGAATAAGAGAGTACAAGACCAAGAACAAGAGTGAGCTTCTGCTTCTCTCTTCCTGAAAAGGAAGAATTATTGGGGTCAGCAACTTAGCTCTCCCAGCTGCACCTCAGTAGTGCATCTCCCAGGCTGCTGGGTCCTTTGACAGCCACTTCCTCTCTGTAGATCCCTCCTGCAACCAGTGCCTTCAGGCAGCTCCAGTTTTGGTGTCAACTAGTTGACACCTTTCCTCTTCCCAATTTTTGAATGCTCTTTCATTGGGGAAAAAAAAAAAGTTAACATTCAAAAAGTAAGAAAGAAAGAAAAAATGATACCTCAACAATTATGAAAACTCTAGCTACTTCAATTATGTCTTTTGTTAGGACCACATGGAGTTTTTATTTGTGTTTATGAAATTTAAAACAAAGAAACAGGGTGTGAATTGAAGGTATAATATGTGTATCTTTGCATCTTATATGCATATATTAGTTCCTACCTAAAATATTTAACTGAATTTATCTACTATACTTAAAATTTAGATATCTTCTTCTTTTTTAATGTTAATTATTTTAAAGTCAGAGAATAAATTAAGAAAATGTTACATCAGTGATGCAGCTGTATTTTTGCAGATGTTTTGGTTGTTATAATATTTATTTCTGTTATACAATTACATATTTAAAGTTCAATGAAAGAAAATTTTCCATACCTCTTGGGGGCAGAACACAATTACAAGAGGGATTTTACCTAACAAATGCAATCAGTACAACCTAATTCTTTGTACCCTCAATGAATCCCAAATAGTAAAAAATAAATAAATGAGTAAATATTCCAGAAATAAAAAATAAAAGTACTTGTTTTATTAAACACTCATCAAATTACCATAAAAAAGAAAATTTATCTTACAACATTTATTTTCTGGCCATCATTATCATTTATCTTTATGATTATTATCAAAAATAATATTTTTCCATATTGAAGAAAGGGTGGAACATTATCTACTGAAGATGTTCATCATTGTGTAGCAAAATGAAAGAAAAGACACCTGGACAGAGATATGTTATAGTGAGACTGCAATCACCAGTAATCAAGTAAAATCTGTCAGGGGTGTAGGAGAGGGCTGAAAATTTATATGTAAAGGCTGATAAATTAAAAAAATGTTTGAGTTCTCAACAAAAACACTGGAAACTAGACTGCAATGAATTAACAATTACAAAATACTAAGGAAAGTTTATTTCCTTCTTAGAAATCTATGCTCAGATAGAATATCCATCAAGTAAATATTATAAGACAATTTAGAAATTTTTGGACATAGAGGCTCTTGTTCTTATTTCAGGATTCTCAGGAAGGTACTGAAGGACATGCTTCTCTAAAAGAAAAAGCCAAAAGTACAAGGTGCACAAAAGAAGGGATTTAATGCAAGAAAGCAAGTCGAAAAACCTGAATGGTTGTAAAGATGAATTCCAGTAAGACGTGTGTAGAGAATCCAGTTTGAAGCATGTAATCGCCAGCAAAGACTGAAGGAAAATGAACTGATAGACTACCTGATGTGTGTGATTATTCTGAGATGGGACCTATAGTTGCAAGGAGTATATTAATGAAAAGTACAGAGAAAAATTATATACCCTCATAACATCTTTTAACTCAATGAACAACAAAAAGCTAGAGAAAAGAAATTTAATCACAGTGTACCATACAGCTTAAATGAAAACTGAATCATCACCACACTACACACACTGATTTACTTAAAATTAGTATATAATTATAAATTATACTGGAGGAGTTGGGGAGCAGGAGTGTCTGTATGTTGTGTACATGTGTATTAAAAGGAAATATTATGTGAAAGAAAGCTAAATAGTTATTTTCTGTAGCCAGGAGTTAATGTATAAATACAAAATGGAAAATAAAATGAAGTGAGAGCAGCCTACATCTAATCCTTTAGGATATTCTGTCTCTATCCTCAAAATATATTCATAATTTTATTCCTTCTCTTGTTTAATCTCTGCTCTGAACCCCTATCATCTCTCAATGCTAAGGACAATGTGTTCTCCCAATATTCATATGTTAAAATGTAATCACTACTGTGATGGCATTAAAATGCAGGAGCTTTTGGGTGTGATTAAATTGAAGAGGGCTGCCTTCCCCATTCTACTATTTGAGATAGCATGATGAGAAGGCTCTATCTATAAACCAGAATGCCAGCCCTCGTCAGACACCAAATACGTTGGGACCTTGATTTGGATATATCAGCCCCCAGAACTGTGAGAAATAAATTACTATTGTTTACAAGCCACCAAGTTTATTGCATTTTGTTATAGCAGCCTGAATGGAATGGACTAAATACTCACCTAGATTACTGCTTTAGCCTTCTTTTTGATCTCATGCTGTCATGATTTCCAGGGAGTTCTAAACATGACAGGTGGAGTAAGTCTTCCGAAATTCATGTAGGTCATGCATCTCCTCATTCCTCTGCTTAGAGTCATGAATGAGTAAGTTCTTACAATGGCCTACCAAGGCCCACACGACTCCTGCCTCTCCTGACTTTATCTCCTACGCTTACCCTCTGTTCAGTCCCACTGGCCTGCTAGTTATTAAAATGCACCAGGTATCCTCTTGCTGTAGGACCATTGCTGTTCTTTGGAATTCTGTATCCTAGATATCTACTTGGTTAAGTTCTTCCCTTCCTGGAAGTTTGAAAATCTCATTTTTGGAAGGAGACTTCTCCCTACCACTCCATTAGGTCTCCCCACTTCACGTACCTGATACACCCTCCACTACTTTATGGTTTCTTTCATGTGGATTTCTTTCACTGATCCTCTTCTAACATGCTATATAGCCTAATTTATTAGGCTTATTATTTATGTTCTCCCTTCTTCCCCTAAAATTTTAGCTTCTGATGGGCAGGGATTTTTCTTTTGTTCACTGATGAATCTGAAGCACCTAGAGCAGTATCTGGCACTGAAAAGCAATTTTTGAAAAGTTTAAATCATGTTAGTAATATTCAAGAATTGGATGGTGTCTGTGGCTCAAAGGAGTAGGGTGCCAGCCCCATATGCCAGAGGTGGTGGGTTCAAACCCAACCTCTGCCAAAAACTGCAAAAAAAAAAAAAAAAGAAAGAAAGAAATATTCAAGAATATTCCAGGCAAAAAAATATAAAAGAGTCAAAAGTACTTACCTTGTGAAAATAGGAATTGAAGTTAGAGAGGGAGTGGGATACCAGTCATTTTTTTCAAATTCATGTAGCACTATATGACATTAAATTAAGTAAATACACAAATATGTGACTTTGATAAATTTAAATGTAAAACTGTAAAGTTTAAAAACAAAGACAAGTATAGCAAAGAAAATTTTATTAAAGTATTGGTATATTTCACCTCAGGCTTTAAGTACATATTTTCATAGTTGTAATTATTGGGGGTCAGGGATCCAGGTTCCCTGAACTCAGGTGATCAGGTTTGATTATTTGCCTGAGCTACAAAGTTCAATCGAGGCACAGTGGTAATCAAAAGCAAAGGTGGGTAGAAACTGAAAATAAACCTGGAACAGCACAGGCAGCATGAATAGAGAAAAGTCAACTGCACAAGTTTTGGTGTAACAAAGAGAAATTTTATTTGAGAACAAAGGGAAAGTTTAGAGCACTTCCAAAGAGAGTTGAAAGTGGGTTCCTCTCATGAAGGAGAAGAGGCAAGAGAGATGGAGACAGAGATGCAAAGGCAGCAGCCAGTAAACATTTATAGAAAATTCTACCCCCAAACTACTGAATATATGTTCTCATCAGCTTATGGGTCATTCTCTAACATTCCTCAGATCCCAGGCCACAAAACATGTCTCCACTAATTAAAACAATAGAAATTATACTATGTATCTTCTTAGACTGAAGTGGAATAAAGTTAGAAAACAACTCCAACAGAAACACTCATCTCTACACATAGTCATGGAAACTAAACAACCTATTGTTTAATGATGCTTGGGTCAAGAACGAAATA
Source organism: Loris lydekkerianus (assembly GCA_963574355.1). Classification (NCBI taxonomy): domain Eukaryota; kingdom Metazoa; phylum Chordata; class Mammalia; order Primates; family Lorisidae; genus Loris; species Loris lydekkerianus. The sequence goes on along the minus strand of CAUYPK010083550.1, from coordinate 4,647 downwards.
AAGACAGAAATCAAAAGATTCCTTGAACTAAATGATAATGGGGTTGTAAGTAATCAAAATCTGTGGGATACTGGTCCAGAAAGGAAAATTCATAGCCTTACATGCCCACATCCAAAAGGCAGAAAGATGACAAATCAACAATCTAGTGAATCATATGTCAAAAAACTGGAAAAAGAAGATAAAACTAATTCCAAACTGAATACAAGTAGAGAAATTACCAAGATCAAAGGAGAACTAAATGAAATTGAGAACAAAAGAACCAAGCAGAAGATAATTGAAGCAAAAATTTGGTTCTTTGAAGTGATAAACAAAATTGACACATCTTTGTTTAGATTAACCAGAAATAAAAAGGTAAAAATTCTAATAAGCTCAACCAAAAATGAAAAAGGGGGAGATACAACTCATATCACAGAAATACAGAACATCACTGAACACTATAAAAATCCCTATCCTCTTGGGGGTGGAGACAAGATAGCTGACTGAAGCCAGTTTTCCACAGAGACTCCCATCCAGAAGGAGAGTTAAAGGACAGAAATTTAACAAGTAATCTGGTGGATTAGAGCTGCACCAAGAGGGAAGGTTGAAGAACACACATCAACCCTGCTGAGGTGAGCTGCGACCCCAAGGATGCAAACAAAAGGTACAAAATCCATCACCAAGCGGATGGAAGTCCCCTCCCCCATGAAGACATCTCGGAGTGCCCCACAAACAAACGAGCAGAGTTCAAAGTTCCCCTCACTATACTCCACAGTAGAGACCCTCTAAAAACTGGACCTGCCTCCCCTACTAGGATGCCATGGCACTCTTCTGCCAGGCATAAAAGTGTATAAAACTGTATATGTTCTCTACCTGCAATTCTGAGCTCCCAGCACTCCCCTCCACTCTCACTCTGAGGTCTGGAGGCCTGTCCCCCAGGAGTCCAGATTCTTGGGTGATTTCTTGAGGGGTGTAGACAGGGCCTGGACTGCAGCTGGTCAGTGCTGATTCTGTGGCACTGGAGTGAGGAGAGGATAGTCAGCTGAGAGGAAACCACGCCAGAGCAACAGTGCTCCGAGGCACAGAGCAGCAGCCATTTCTGGCAACAATAGGCCTCACCCCGGATATTCTGAAGTCACAACCCCCCTCTCTCTGGGCAACCAGAAGAGGCTAGGCATCATCTCAGGTGGCAACCATCACAGAACAGATCTGGGACAGAAATGCAGGTCCCATGAGTAAAGGGTTTGCCTGAGGTGGTACCAGCCTGGGTGGAGTGTGAGGACTAGAAAACACATGTGCAGACCTGGGAGATTCCCAGGGCAGGGCTGACCCAGAAGACCACTTCAATGAGCCTAAGACATACCTGGCCCCCAGGGGACCATCAGCTTAAACAAAGAAGGGCAGGCAGAGGCTGGATCTGACAGGTAACCATGCTGGGAATACAAACAGCTGAGACCGTATAGCAGCACACACAGGGCCTGAGGCACAGGTTCTGGGAACTCAAAGCAGCCTTCTTTCTGCAGGGGAATTTAGCAGGGACAGAAACAAATTCCCACAAAGTTGTTCTGTTCTGTCAGTAACATCAATCAGAGGCAGGGCTGGAACTGAGTGAACACACCCCAGCCTCCATCAAGCACCTGAGGTCATCAGGCCTCACCTCCCCCTGCTAGATAGAGGCAGAGAGCAGTGGCCTGACTGAGTAGACATAGATTTCCTTGTGATTCAGGCAGGTGCAAACCCCTGGAGTATCTGTTCACTAGAGGCAACTGGGTCAAAGCTCTGTGGAGCTATCAGTGACTGGGTGTGGCAGAGGTGCAAGGTGAGGAAGGAGACATCAACCTTCCCAGACTAATTTCTTTGCTGGGTGGGTCCTCCTGACTTCACGGAGCACTGGAGCAAGTCATATTTGAGTTGTCAGTAGACCCCTGTGATCTAGTTGCCAGAGACCTTTGAAACTTTCCCCCCTGAGACAGGTGCTGACTGAAACGATAGATTTGGACCTTTTAAACTGAGCCAATTGCCCAAGGACTATCCAAGTGGTGCCCTGGGTATGTGGTTGTAGGAAGGTTTGATTTTCCTTTTCTAATTGTTACCTGTAAGGGGTGGGGTGAATTAATTGCTGGTATTTCTCCATAGCTGAGACTTGAACCCAGAGTAACTGTTTCACTAGGGTTGGACAGAGACCACCTGAAAACAAGACAGAGCCACTTAGCCCCACCACCAAACAGGTCCCCAGTTTCTCAGGCTGTAGCACTTCACAGGTCCCTGACAAAGCTCCAGGGGGAAATTCAAATGGTATAAAATAATCATGGGGGAGGGGAATCAACAAAAAAACTCTGATAAAATGAATAACCAGAATAGATCAACCCTGTCCTTCCCAAAGGAAAGATATGGCAGATGTAACTGAAGATCCCATTCATAAACAGCTGGCCGAAATGTCAGAAATTGAATTCAGAATTTGGATTGCAAACAAGATTAATAGAATGGAGGAAAATTTGTAATTAGAAATTTGAGGAGCAATTCAAAAGTCAGAATTAGAAATTCAAGGAGAAATTCAAAAGTTGTCTCAAGAATTTAACGAATTTAGAGACAAAACCACCAAAGATTTTGGCACACTGAGGCAAGAATTTGCAGTCCTCAAAGATCTGAAAAATACAGTAGAATCCCTCAGTAACAGAGTGGAGCAAGCAGAAGAAATGATATCTGAAATTGAAGACAAAGCTTTTGAACTCTCCCAAACTCTCAAAGAGGAAGAGAAATGGAGAGCAAAAATGGATCATTCTGTCAGAGAGCTCTGGGATGATTCGAAGAAGGCTAATATTCGCCTCATTGGAATTTCTGAAAGTGATGAAGTGGCTTCACAAGGCACAGAGGCACTTCTCCATGAAATTATGAAAGAGAATTTTCCAGACATGCCAAGAGATTCTGAAATTCAGATAGCAGATAGTTTCAGAGCCCCAGCACAACTCAACCTGAATAAGACATCCCCCAGGCATATCATAATTAACTTCAATAAAGTTAAAATGAAGGAGTCAATTCTGAAAGCATACAGATGTAAGAAATCCATTACCTACAAAGGGAAGAATATTAGAATGACTGCAGATCTGTTGAAGAAATTTACCATAACCAAACCAGCTCTTCAGGATATTCTCAGACCTACCCTCCATAATGACCAGCCCAATCCTCTACCACAAAAGTAAATTCACTCAGAAACTTTTGATCAAACTCCAACTTCCACACTGGTGAAAGGATAAAAAATCTCCACTGGACTTTCGAAAAACTTGATACCCAAAATTTTACCAGATTTATCAATATTCTTCATTAACGTGAATGGCTTAAACTGTCCTCTAAAGAGGCACAGGTTGGCTGACTGAATACAAAAACTCAGTCCAGATATTTGCTGCATACAAGAATCACATATTATCTCAAAAGATAAATATAGACTCAGGGTGAAAGGATGGTCATCCATATTTCAGTCAAATGGTAATCATAAAAAAGCAGATGTTGCAATTCTATTTGAGGACACAATAGGCTTTAAACCAACAAAAGTAAGGAAGAATAAGAATGGTCACTTCATATTTGTTAAGGGTAATAATCAATGTGATGAGATTTCAATTATTAATATTTATGCACCCAACCAGAATGCACCCCAATTTATAAGAGAAACTCTAACAGACATGAGCAACTTGATTTCCTCGAGCTCCATAATAGAGATTTCAACACTCCTTTGGCACTATTGGATAGATCCTCCAATAAGAAGCCAAGCAAAGAAATTTTAGATTTAAACCTAACCATCCAACATTTGGATTTAGCAGACATCTAGAGAACATTTCATCCCAACAAACCTGAATACACATACTTCTTATCAGCCCACAGAACGTACTCCAAAATTGATCACATCTTAGGTCACAAGTCTAACCTCAATAAATTTAAAGGAATAGAAATTATTCCTTGCATCTTCTTGGACCACCATGGAATAAAATTTGAACTCAGTAACAACAGGAACCTGCATGCACATACAAAAACATTGAAGTTAATAACCTAATGTTAAATAATACCTGAGTCATAGATGAAATTAAGAAGGAAATTGCCAAATTTTTGGAACAAAATGACAATGAAGACATGAATTATCACAACCTCGGGGATACCGCAAAGGCAGTCCTAAAAGGGAAATTTATAGCACTGCAAGCCTTCCTCAAGAGAACTGAAAGAGAGGCAGTTAACAACTTAATGGGACATCTCAAGTAATTGGAAAAGGAAGAACATTCCAACTCCAAACCCAGTAGAAGAAAAGAAGTAACCAAAACTAGAGCAGAATTCAATGAAATTGAAAACAAAAGAATTATACAACAGATCAGTAAAACAAAAAGTTGGTGTTTTGAAAAGGTCAATAAAATAGATAAACTTTAGGCTAACCTAACCAGGACAAAAAGAGTAAAATCTCTAATTTCATCAATCGAAACGACAAAGACGAAATAACAACAGACTCCTCAGAAATTCAAAAATACCTTAATGATTATCACAAGAAACGTTATTCTCAGAAATATAAAAATATGTAGAAAATTGACCAATACTTGGAAGCACGTCACCTTCCAAGACTTGGCCAGAATCAAGTGGAAATGTTGAACAGGCCTATATCAAGTTCTGAAATAGCTTCAACCATACAAAATC
>CAUYPK010083547.1:0-29179 GCA_963574355.1 Loris lydekkerianus | reverse complement strand
GTTGATCTACTCTGATTATTCATATTGCCAGAGTTTTTCTGTTGATTTTGCCTCATGGTTGCTTTTCACTGTTGCCGCTGGCTGCCCTCAGAGTTGGGGAGGTTTCTCTCCAAGATTAGACGCCAGCAGGATCACTCTATTGTTGCTGGAACTTTGTAGGGAGTGACCCTGTGTAGTTCCTCTGGGGCTGCTGTAGTTAGGGAGTTCTGGTTGTGGAAGCAGTTCCGGTGTGCGACACACCTGGATTCAGCAACAGGGCTTGGGGTGGTGCACACGGTTCTCTGTGCCTGGCACCCAGTGACTTTGGCACAGAGAACCCAAGGCTCTAGCAGTCTCTGGCCAGGAGAAGGGCTCTGCGCAGAGGCAGGGAGGGCTCCAGAGGGCACGCAGCTACCAGAGTCCCTGGTCTGATGGATGATCTAGTGTGGAGGCTGGGAGGACACAGGAGGAGGGGACACAGAGTTGAGTGGCTCCTGCAATTCCTGGTCAGGGAATGCAGAGCCCCGGTGGGTGCGGGTCACTGGTTGGGGGTTGCTGCACACCTCTTATGGAGGTCTGGGCGGCGCCAAGCCCAGGAGTTTGAGGTTGCTATGAGCTGTGACGTCAGGGCACTCTACCCAAGGCAACAGCCCAAGGCTCCAGTGTGCCAAAACCGTCTCACTCTGCCCCTAAGGATTAGGGCTATGAGGCAGTTCAGTCCCCGCCTTTAAGCTGCTCAGTCACTAGGTTACTTTGTCCCGCCCATTCCTTGCTCTGGGACCTTGAGGTTAGAGCTTGCCAGAGCAGTTTTTTCACACAATGGCTTTCACTGAGCCCAGGTCAGTAGCTCATTTCGGGGCCCCGGACAATGCCCTAAGTTCTCCACACTCTTGCTCAAGCTCTCCCCAAGGCAGCTCAACTGAGCGCCAAGTCCAAGAACACCAAAACAGTTCACAGGTAAGGCCTTTCCAGTTTGCAGTCTCAATGCTGCTTGTACTCACGGTTGCCAGCGTGATTAGGTCGATCGAACACACGCAGCCACTTGCCAGTTTTCTACTGTTTTTGTCCTCCTCCTGGGGTCCAGAAGTCCCTTTCTGGCTCCCTGTATCCTCAAAGGGATGATCAAGGCAGATCCCACTGGCCAGAGATGTCTGGAGTCTTGTCTCCCCAGACTCGCTGTGCCCAGTTGCAGGGAAGCTGTTACTCACCCGCCATCTTTAATCCAATCCCTGATTGAATTCCTTTTATGATGAGTGAGATGGAGTATGATTGTTTTTACACAATGAAATTTTAATTAAATCACAAGAATATAGCTTTATTGCACCTTTAATGAAACACATCAGTTCCTAGCCCCATCTTGGTCCTGTTTCTGAGAGGCAATCATGTTACTCTTATAATATTTTCCGATTTTAGTCCTTTGTATGATTCTCTGTATATCTTTTATTCAATATCTCAAAATGAGATATATAAACTCCTATTTTGTGATTTATCTCTTAGCTCATCTCCTATACTATCTTCCACATAGCCATACCAATATTTTATCATTATCAGTTGCTTTTGGGGGATGGGGGGGCTCACGCTTCCTCCTTCTGCCAGTTTCCCTTCCCACTTTGCACCTTGTGTTGTCTCTACTGACAATTTTGACATTGTCAAGGTTGATGTTATTTATATTCTGCTCTGAAATGGTAAATTCATCTGTGCTGTGTCAATGCTTTGGTTCTAAAAACTGAAACTCAATGAAGTGTTTCTGTTACTATGACCATGTAAATATCATTCAGCTGCAGATCCAAGAAATGTGCTTGTTTATACTTCTTTTTTATTTTTTTGTTCCTCCTAGAGCTTCTAATTGCTTTTTATCCCCCCTGGCATTGTTGACTTTATTGAATCTTTCATTTTTTCCATTCTCCAAAGAATACTATCAAATGTATGACATCTCCTTTTCCCAGATACCTCCCTTCTGGACACCTGGCTCCCCTAGGCTGTTTCCTGGGTTTGCAGCACAGCTGCATTCTGGGACTTCCCTTTGTCATTCTTTGGATGCTTCAGATCCTGCTATCGCTCATCATTAAGTACAACTGCCTGGGAAAGGCTGTATGAGAGCTACACTTGGTCTGAAAATATCTTTATTCCTTTTTCACACTTGATTTATAATTAGGCTGAGTATAGAATTTTTGGATGTTGAAACCAGAATGTTTTGATTGCAATTGTCAGAAAGCCTGGTTTTTAAAAAGGAGGGTTATAGGGTTTCTGGCTGAAATAACCAGAAAAATCCAAAATTATATTGGCTTAAGGTATGGTTTGATCCTGAGGCTCACAGGGTCATATGGGCTTTGGCTCTTTTCTTTTTCTTTTTTACTATCTCCCCCACCCCCACATTGTGGTCAGATAATAGGATCTGCATTTTTTAATACTTTGTGACATTTAGCGAGGTATAGTCACCTAATATATAGTTAATGTTAGAAATATTTCTTGGGTCTTAGAAAAAAGTAAATTCTTTTTTCATAATAAAGAAGTCATTTTTATATTAAATTAAAAAAACCCAGCTTTCTTTATTTTTCCTAGTATTTATCTGGTATGTCTTCACCCTGTGTTTGTTCTGTTCTCTCAGCTCCCTGTTACATTCCAGTTGTTGCAATGAAAGTCATTTCAAACCTGAAGCATTATCTGAACTATTTATGGTGTAAAATCTTTGTATTCCTTTATCTACAAGAGCCTGGTAGATGGGCACTCAAAAATATTTGTTAAAATGATTATTAAATAAAATAGGAAAGCATGTCTAGTCAAAGTAATTTGATTCTGTCTGCCTTCTTATATATCTCCATTTGTTTCTGCAATTTTTCCATTTTTTATTATTCCCATTAGCTCTTTAAGATCAATATTTATAACAATTTTTAGTGGGAACTTCTCAGGGGGAGGAATGTATTATTGACCACATTTTTTGGCCTGCTTTTTAGTCCACCCAAATTCTGACTATTCATTTATAAGGAGTGTAGCAAACCTATGGAAGAACGTTTTCTATCCGTAATTAGATTCAAGGAACTCATGGAGTGTCAGTTTTCTCAAATGCAATGTACTAAGGGCAGTCACCCAGGGGAGTGCTCACAAACAGGCTGAGGTGGCCTCAGTGGGCCTGAGCCCTCTTCCCCTTGGACTCTGCAGTCCAGAGCTTGGGGAGGAGGGAGGTGGCAAAGGCTAAGCGGTTTCAGTGGTCTGCTCCTCTTAGAAACACACTGGAGGGTCTGGCTTTGCAGAAAGCTGTCTGGCTTGATTTATGGAACAAATCTAGCTGTGCCCAGAGTTACTTTTTTCCCTAAAATTAAACTTGTACTGAGACTTACATCAGCGATTTTGTTCTTTTTAAGGACAGAGTGTCTTTCAACCTCTCCTCAACCCCAGTGACTTAAGGCATAATTTGAATCTGTCATGTGGTGCTGCTGAGACACGGAGGTTGCAACTGGCTGCTAATACTAGAGAAAGGAGTTCAGTTTTTCCCAATAGGATGAACATTCTGCATTTAATGAAAGCAAGATTCTAGAAATTGGCTTCTACTCTACAGCATCTAGAGCTTGTAAAATTATACATGGCTTGGGGACCACTTAGATAATATACAGGGGGAAGTTATTCTATCCTAAGAAATCTTTTGTGATTACACTTGAGGTCTAGGCCCAACAGCTTCATATAAATTTTGCTATAGAGAGACTTGAAGTGAATTTTTCTTTCAGTTAGCATTCGTGTGTTCATTGTGACTAACAACATTCTTGACAGTGTGACTTGATCACAAAGATTTGATCGGATATCAATCAATTTTAAATGATCATATTTCTTAATGAACTCTCTCCATGGCCCACTGCATGGGAGGTGCTACTCACACAACAGCTCATTTTGCATTTTCCTAGAGTGATAATTGGAGGTCATTGCTGTGGTCCTCATTCCAAGTGCGTCTTCAAGATAAATGCCTCCACACCTGGATTGAAAATCAATCAAGGCAGCTGAACCAGCATGCTGGTGTCACTGATGTTTTCCATTTTTTTTCTTCTTAAACTAAACAAAATTAGAAAGCTTCTCCCCTCCTAAATTATAGGCAATGGAAGAGTTTAGAATAGATTGGTAAAGAAAATTTACTTTTTAAAAAGTTCTACTTTTAGAAATGTAATAGACTAATCCATGGATCTTTTAAAAAACTAGGAAAGCAATAAAAGAATTTTTTTCTCTCAGAATCTTTAATTGAAAAAAGAAAAACTACTTACATGTCAATCAATAAAAGGCTGTAGAAATATAGAATATGCAATTCTGTGCATCCCACAGAATTGAATGCTGTGCAGCTGTTAAAAAGAATGAAATTGGTCTATCTATGCTAACATGGGAAGTTCTTCAAGACATTTTATTATGTGAAAATAAGCTAGATGAGGTGCTATGGGTATTAATTATATGATCCCCTCTATAAGAAAATTTAAAACATGTATATATGTGTATGTGAGTGTAATACATATTGGGGTATATGAGCAAATATGTTTTCTGCAGGAACTACAAGAAACTGCTGATAACTAGGATGAGAATGACCAGATGAGGATGAAGAAGTAGAAACTACTTTTCATTTCAAAACTTTTTGCACTGTTTCAATTTTCATTATGCTTATGAATTATCTTTTAAAAACACGTTATCAAAGTTATCTAGGTGGTAGGATCATGGAACATTTGTACGTTCTTTATAGTTTTATACATGAAAGAAGCACTAACAAATGTTATTTTTAAAAGCCACAATTGTGAGAATATAGTCCTAACAACAACAACAAGGGGGATTAAATTTCAAAGTGTAATTGTCTCTTTAAAATAACTTGTAAATTCCAACCCCTTCAAGCCTAATGGAAGTGATGCCCATCAAGAAAACTTTTGACTATTATGTGAAATAGTTTGGCTCTGAAATCCAGTTGAGTTCGGGTAAAGAAAGTTGTCTCACAGTGGCAAACAAGAATAGGGCTTTTAAAAAGACTATTAGAGAGAAATTTTTAAAAATATTAGTGTATAGTAATTTCAGGAGAACATACATAAAATAAATGTGCATAAACTATACACAAAATGCATTTCCAAGTGTCTTTCCTTGACTGCACATGTATTTTTCAGACTTTTATGTTTAAAGCTTTACTCAAAAATATTATTTGCCATATTTTTAAAGAAGAAATGCTACCAAATGAGACATTTAAAGATGCTGAATTATAAACACATACTGGATGTTTTCTTTTCATGAAGTAGCTATTTAAGTCATTCCACAGTTCCTTCCCTTTCCCTGATAGTTTCAATTTTGTGGTTAAAATTACTTGAATACAGCCCCGACCATTCAGTTAATACACAGTGACGTGCTGTTCCCTGTGACCTCATGCAGCACCGCAGATAATGCAAAGCACACGAAGTAGTCAGACTTGTTGATTAACTGATTGATTGTAACATAGGATAGAAGCTGATTGTGGTATATATCACTTCCATAAAATTAATGATCACCTCAAAAGTGGTCCGAGTCTATATTCAACAGGGCCCGGGAAGTAATTTTCACTCAACTTGAGGTTTTTCTCTGATTAAAAATAGACTTTTCTGTTTTCCTTGAAGTTCAATTTCAAAGACAAGTTGCTGTGGTTGCTCAGTGAGCAAGAAGTGAGTCAGATTTGCATATGTGATTTGTGGAGAACTTTAGTGTTTGAGGGTGAGAGAGAAATGAGAAGGGGGGATTTAAACATGGACAGTGGGCTCCCATGAGGCCACAGGTTCTGTAAGTTTCCTGAGAGTCCTAGATTTAAAAGCATTATTTTCTTAGCAAATGATGCCTCAGAGGGGTGCCAAGTCTTGTGCTGCTTATTCAGACGACTTGATGTGAGTAGTCAAATTTGGAACATAACTTTCAAGGAGCTTATTTTAACAATTTTTGTAGGAGTTGACTTTTGCCACAAATGTATTTGAATTAACTACAACCAAATATTTGCTGAGGAAATACCTGTTCATAGTTGAGAGTCTCTGCATTTGACTTTGTGTCCGCGGCTGTTACTGAAGTTTCTCTCCATTACATCAGAGTGGCGACTCATTAAGTTTTATGAATTTTCTGAAAAAGATTTTCCTCCCTCTGGGTCCTCATGAGTCTCCTTGGAAACTTTCTTTGAATTTTATCCCTCTCCTCAATGCTAGTTTAGTTTTAATTCCAATTCAGGCATGTTTGAAGTCCTGTTTCAGGCTTTAAACTTCTATTGCAGCGGTTCTCAATCTGTGAGTCGGGACCCCCTTTTAACAATGAAAATACATTGCGGCATTAGGAAGGTTGAGAACCACTGAGTCTATCGCCTATTTTGGTCATGATAAACTTATTCTTTCTGTTGAACCAACTCTTGCTGCAGTCCTCTTTCTGTCTGCTGTGAGATGTTGTGAATTTACATCCAATGTGAGAATTTGTTTGGCCCAGTTATTCTGCTTAAAAGCCCCAAGAACTGGTATATTTATTGTCTTTTGACTTTGGAGACTGCAGGCTTGAGTACCTCCCATGACCTTTGTCCCTGTGTGTTCTTGTATGTAAACAGTCTTGCAGCAGCAAAACTCCAGCTCTCTGAGACTTTGGCAGCAGCTCAGGGAGGAACGGTTTCCAGAGGGAAATCTCTTTCTGAATACACTCTGCTCCACCATCTCCTTGTCCCCCAAGGGTTATTGTTAATGCTGGTCATATCATTTCTCTTCCACGTGATCTTATTTTTTAGATAAGCATCTTCAAAAAAGCAAATAGAAAGACAATTTGCATTCATTTTTTAATCACCTTCCATTTCTTGTTTTCACCAAGTAGAAAGTCTCCTATGTTCTCATGTCTTTGGGGGCGTGTCTCCATGTTTAGCTTCCTTTCAGAAGAAAGATATTTCTACCTTCTTATTCAAATGGATTTCGACCTACATCTCTCTATTCTACAAAACCCCAACGTCCCCATCCTGAATCCTTAGAAAAGGAGCACAGGCTGTTGTTTTCTACCTCCACATTCACACTTTATGGAGAGAAAATGTCCCCTGCTTTCCATTCATTGCTGCCTGCCCTCCAGCACCCAGCTTTATGACTACACGGCAGACTGTGTCTGAGCAGACACCTCGCAGAGAGTCCAGACGGGGAGATCTGATGCTTGGAGGACACTAGCTTACTGAGCATCATGGCCATGCTTCAGTAGGACACCTTTGCACAATCTAAACGTGGCTTCCTGGCATGGTCTCTTTGCCCAGAAACAGACCTGGATTAAGGGAAGGAGTCCAGAATGAAGCAAATAATGGTTCTGTGCTGTCCCATTTGCAAGTTTGTATTCCCAGTGCAGGAGGCCGGTTATTGCTTACTAATCACTTAGAGACCAGGCATTGCAAACCTGCTGTGCCCAGATCAACTGCATCCTTGTTTTGCTTGCACAGTGTTTTCACAGATCATTTGAATTCTAGGGCCTTTTCTAGTTTGCCTTAGCCTTGTTGCTCCCAAACTTGCCACTGAATCTTCAGAGTTTGAACAGCATATACGGAAGACTGTCTTCCAGGACTGCAAGGTCCTCCCTAGTCAGTGTTCATGGGACTTAGACTCTTAGAAGAAAAAGTATGAAATACGTAAGTGGCAAAGTAAAGAGAGTTTAGACAAAAAACCCAAGGTTGGCCAACAGAATTAGGGGAAGCATCTTTATGTACGAGGAAGGGATTGTTGAAGGATGGTGAGGTTTGTGACTACAGAAGGGCAACCAACGTTTCATAAACCAAGTTATAAATTTATGGGCACGTCCTGGGCGACAGGTGGAGGGAAGCCTTGCCTGAGTGGAGGGTTTGTGTGAGGGAACATTTGTTTGGAAATCAGGTGTAACCCATAAATTGTCATATTTCCATCACATGAACAGTGGTTTTTGTTCTCTTTCTTCTTTTAATCCTGTCACATTTAATATGTAGATGTTATGAATTTTTGTCTACCTGCTTTGCCTAAGCCTGCCCTCCACCTTCCACATCCATCAAAGCAAGACTTGGTATTTATTTTTCTGTCTCTTCTCCCATTAGAATCCTCTCGATTTTCACATCTAGGAGTTAAACCCAGGATCTTCCACAGCCATGCCGTAGATCATCAGGTATGTGAAAGACTTCATTCCAGAGCCCGAGCCACATACTGAGCCTACCCAAGGCCAAGTCCAGTAGCAGACACAATAGTAAATGACAAATCAATATCTAGGATAATCAATTTAAGTCTACCTTGCTATCATTATTACATATTCTGTGCCCATTTTCTAAGTCGGGATAATTTATTTTTTTATGATCAATCACTGTACTAATTGCATTGCCAATAATAGTTTCTTCAACTGTCTTTACTTTTCAGGTTAATTGTTGGAACATTTGACCAGCAATAATATGAACCTGGCGGTGCCAGTAGCTCATTGGGTAGGGCGCTGGCCACATACACTGAGGTTGGCGGGTTTGAACCTGGCCCCAGCCAGCTAAAGCAACAATGACAACTGCAACAAAACAATAGCTGGAGGTTGTGGTGGGAGGCTGAGGCAAGAGAATTGGTTAAGCCCAAGAGTTTGAGGTTGCTGTGAGCTATGATGTCACGGTACTGTACCCAGGGTGACAGCTTGAGATTCTGTCTCAAAAAAAAAAAAGTAAAATAAAATAATATGAACCCTTCACATTCTTAGCCCTTGGGCTAAATTCAGCTACTTATGATTTTTAGGGTCTTTTGAAAACTATGGGCAACCTCTAGCAGTCAGAGGAAGGAGAAGGTGTATTTGCCCACAACCTTGCCACCAAGATTTATGTTTAATGAAAGCAAGTCTTAGACCAAATTCTACCACATACCAACAAGTATTTATTTGCAGATAAGCACAAAAATAGGTGACTTCTTTCTTCAATTCTTTTGTCTTTTTAGGTACTTTGACAAACGCCTTGAAAAGAAATATTCGTTTGGTTGTAGTCACAACAAAATTTTAACATTATGATAGGTGACAGAAATGAAATAGGCTGCTCACCAGTACATGGGGACCATGGGACAAATTCTACACATTGAGCACCACTCCTGATGTGCCCAGCTGCTGGGTTTGCCAGATCAAGGAGAGAGGTGCCAGTGGAAGTCTTTTCAACCAACCAACCATATGCCTTAACATCACTCATATCTCCAATGGAAATGCACCTCTAACACCCCCATGTTAACTAACAAACTCCCTGGGGCAGATGGAGATAGGGGGACTATTTGAAATCCTTGCCGTGGTCCATTCTGGATTAATCTAAGTTACAGATTAGGATTCTTTACACGTTGCCCAACAGATTTTGGCACATCCCACTAGGGCATAGATGAAAGTAAAGTATACGGTAGTTATCCCCTGGTTTGCCTATGTTTTAGGTCCATCTCCCTTTAATCGGCAACAGCTGTCTTTAAGCCACCTTGAGTAAAAGTACAGACTGGGTGAAACAGCATGCTTGCGGCCATGCCACTTCCATGCAAATCCTCCAGCACCTTCCGACTTCTCTGTTGTCCGACTGAGATTACCACCATTGGATTTCTCCTGCAGAGAAAGACAAGAGCCACCACCGCTGAAATCCCGATTCCAAAGGTAGAGACAGCTACTTGGATCCACATAAAGTAGCTGTCATGATGCCTCACCACACAGATGAAAACCTTGTTCCCTGAGCTGTTAGTCAGGATGTCCAACTTGCACCCACTTGTGGGCCACATGCTAATTTTCTGAGGACTTTTCTTGCTTATCTGTAGTGTCAAATATCATGAAAAGTATGCATGGACCTTTGTTTTGCTAATCAGCTTTTGTTAGTGTGTATGTATTTAATGTGTGGCCTAAGACAGCTTTTATTCTTTCAATGTTCAGCAGAGGGAAAAAAAGGTTGGACACCCTTGTTAGACGTTCTGCTGGAGGCAGGTCTCACTTGCCAGACCTCTTCAGGAATTGCCCAGACTGAAGGTAGCTATTTCATCCAAGGTTGCAAGTTTCCAGGGCAGTTCACTCCTAAAGAGTGATCAGGAGTTCTGGCCCCCCTGGCACATCATCTCTGAAGGTCCATCCCAGCTCAGAGCTTCCACGTCTCCCCTGCTCAATCCTGCCTCCTTTCCTTTGCCCACAGGTGTTCATTTCAAGTTTTCTAGATTTAACCCGTAAACCTCCCATGCACTAACCTCCAGCTGAGAGTCTGCTTCACACACTTCTGAAACCATTTACTCTAATGTTATGGCTTGCGGGTGCTCATTCATCCCTGCTGCGTGTGTAGTGAACCCACTCTGCAGATGCTGCTGCAGTGTCCTGAATCAGAGGGACACAGGGACAGCACCACCCAGGTGGGGCTCCTCAGAGCTCCCCGCATCAGCACCATCTCTTCTGGGGATGCCTAGATTCTGCTTCAGGACCTTTGTATCTGGTTTTTGATCATTTATTCAGTTGTTCAAAAATTGATCTTTAAGGGCTATGCCTTATATTTAGTTTTTATTTGTATTGAAGTTGTACATGCACTTAGTTGAGAGAATCAATTCTATAAAGGGTATTTGACAGAGACTGCTGGTTGAGCATTTGCATCAATTCTAACCTTCTTTAATAGCAGAATGCCAGCATTTTAGCTGAACAGCACACAGGTCAACAGCTAGACCCTAGGTGTTGTGTCCTCCCTCCCAGCTGGCCTCATGCCTACATTCAGCCAATGGCTGCATGGCCCTGGTGGGGCGAACATCTGTCAGGGAGGCACATGTGCTCCCCTGACCTTTTTCTCCTTCCCACAGGCTGGGAAGACAAGAACTAGAGCAGCTGCCTTGGTCCCAGCGATGGAAACCACAATTTGAGGGTCATAGAGATGACCTTCCAACCTAAATTGCTTCTCTTTAGACCTTATCAAACAAGAAGAACATCCCTATTGTGTATAAGTCTCTGTATTTTGGAGTATTTTTGCTAAAGCAGGTTAACCTGTACTTTCATCCACATTGCTTATTTAAGCAAACAAACACACGAAGAAGACAATCCTCCCCAACCTCTTTTCTTTTTTCAGAGGCAACCACCATCTGTTTAAATAATATACTTCTGTTTGATATTTCGTATTTTGTCATTATCTATTGAGTTTCCAATTTGAAAGATGGACATTCCACACTTTCCTTTTCTCCTACCCTTTCCTCTCCCATGCACACTTGGCACCTACCTCCCTATCTTCTAAAGATAGCTGTGTTGCAATTTGGAATAGATAGCTCCTATTTATATAATTATGACAATGCAAATGGCATATAAAACATATCTAACTCAGTGTACTATGTATGATTTTTTTTTCTTGAATAACATTTTGTTTTTCCCTGGAGATGATATTGAGCTTTTTATTTTTACATTTGCTTAGCATCCTACTGGCTCATTAATTCAACCCTAACCACTTGCCCAGTTGTATGATTTCCTCTCTACATATTCAAACACACTTAGGCTGCAATCAGTTTCATCAAATGGGGCTTTCTGACTAGTCCCTTCTGGACTGGCTGTTCTCTAAGCCTGATGTATGCGTTTCCTATGCCATCTTTAACCAGGCCTCAGTACCAGCTTTTATCTTTCAATCTCGAAGCAAGTCTTACTCTCTTCAATGGATACAAAGGCTGTTGCAGCTACAGGGCATAGTAGGTTTCCTCAGTCTAACCAGAGCAGGCTCCCATGTAAATGTTCTTCTTGGTGAAGGCTGTCTCCTGAGAAACAATTCTGCCCAAGGAAGAGATTAGAAATTGATGAGCTAGATGAATTTCTTCCTTCTCAGAGTTCAAACAAACTTCTTCCTGCTTGGCAGAAAAAAAAAGGATACCAATTAACAGCCTTTCCAAAAACATAAACGCAAGGTATCACTGTTTAATTGCTTCAAATTCAGTATTGCTGGGGCTACATCATTGTATGTGGATACTGGCCAACCTTTAATTTGACAGAATCCCCAAATATTTTGGGTATGGTACTAAGGCATAATCTTTTGGTCTTTGTCCAAGTACAGGTTTAGGCATAACTCTTACTGAGCATGCTTGGAATCTAAACAGCCACGTTTGGAGCTTAAACAGAGCCCCCTTTCTCAATGTCCCATACTGCCAAACACCACCAGAGCACCCCCAGCTGTCAGGGAATTCTGCAACACAACTTTCATTGGCATATCTTCTTGCAAGATTAAAGTATTCAGGGAGTCTAGGAGAAAACTTAAAGGGCGGAAACCAGTCAGGCGCATTTTCTCTTCCATTATCTTTCCTAATTTCCAGTATGATTTCAGTTGTTTGAGCGACCAGTGTGGTCTGGTGAGAGCCTGTCAGCTGAGAGCAGCCGAGAAGGGAGTGAAGATAACTACTTCCCCCTTGAGGCTGAATGACGCGAAGCTAAACCACTAAATGCAGCTCCCCAAGACACATGCACCCCAACAGTGATAATTCCAGTCTGGCTATTGGTATTTCAAGACTGTATGGAAGAAAATAGTTGTGAGTTGAATTGCAGTTGGTTTTGGAGGCATTTCTAAGTGGAAATGCCTTTGAAATTTGTGTTTTTATTTGTAGTCATTACCACACATTTCTGAACATATTCTACAGAACCCATGCCAGGCGCTGGCTGCCACATATATAGATTAAGGATAAAGCAGAGGGAAATACATTGAATAGCAAACGAGATGGGAAGGGAGGAAGTGGACTTTTATCCACACCTCAAAGAAAGGACAGAATGCTACCAACACAAGGGGTGGAGGGGGATAATGCAGTCTGTTCAAGGGGAACATTGTGCCTGTGGTGCAGAGATCGAGATGGGCCTGGCATATATCTGGCACATTCAGAGAGAAGTGAGTTTGCCTAGAGTGCAGGATTTAGGTGTAAGGATAATAGAAAGCCACTGCAGGGTGGGTAAATTGATTCTATGTTGTGGTTGAGCTTAAATGCCAGCTGAAAGGATTTGCACGTCTTGAAGGCATGGAGAAACCACAGAAGGTTTGCTGTTATTTAAGGGTGTGGATTTGGTTAGAGAGGGAAGGCAATGTGATATAATACAATATGCTGCTTTTAGATGATTCATCCGACCATGTTGTGTGACAGATCAGGATGGGGGGAGGGGGTGCTGGGAGTCTCCCACTGCTGCAGTTTTGGGAAGAGAGCCCAGGCTGAGGCTACGGTTATGAAGCACGTGGCCTGTAACCTACATTGCAGGCTGTGTGAGCTGCTCCACTCCATAACTTATCTCAGTTAATCTTCACCACGCCCTATGAAGTAGGTGTCTGATTGCATCTTGCAAATCAGCAAACCAAGATCATTCAAGGTCCAAGGTCACATAACTGGTAAAAGGCACAAGCAGGATTTGAGCTCAATTTTTTCCCTGACTTCAAAGTCCACGTTCTTCTACTACAACACATCAGCCTTTTGTCTTTGAAAATTACTAATAATAGCAGTGAGAGAGGAAATGGAAAGGGACCTACCTAGGACTGAGTTATCCTTGCAACTTCAGAGTCCTTACGGTATATCACGATTACGTGAGTAACCCCCATATCCTATTATTTCCCACCTGGGGTCTGGGGAGTAAAAACTGTTCCATGCTGTCAGAGTCTTCTTGAGTGCTAAGTCTTATGATCAGGGTGAGATGGAAAGTGAGTAGTGAAACATGTTTCAGGTTTGTGGGAAATTGCAAAGGACAAGACAAAAATCATAAAGATGCAATTGAATTACATTGTGTTGTGGCCCCTGGGATAACAGCTGTTTTCCAGGTCTACAATCGTTCTCTTTAGGAAATTAAAAACTCGAAGCTCCCCGTCCACAGCCTTGTACTACTTGGCCACGTGGTGACAGGAAGGCCTGTGTTTGTACAGGTGGGGAAGTGAGCAGCCATGCAGAGTGGGTGGCTGGAAGCACTGCCTGGGGCGCAGGTGGGTATCTGAGGAAAAGCAAACCCAGGAAGAGGCTGTGTTCTGGGGCTGCAGCTCCCCTCTGTAGGGGGTGGCGTGTTGCTGGGTCATCTTAGGGCTAGATTCAGCTACTGCTTTGGGGGAGCTCTCTACACCAACAGATGCAGAAGGATTTGGTCCTGATATGAGGTCAGTTTCCTGTAAGTCAGTGGTTCTCAATCTTCCTAATGCCACAGCCCTTTCATACAGTTCCTGTGGATCCTGACCCGCAGGTTGGGAATTGCTGCGGTAAGTCCTGAAAGATCACCCACACCATGACACCTCTGTGCACAAATAAATGCAACCTGAACTAAATAATATGCTTTTTGAGAACACCTAAAGGAATGTCATATATTTTAAAAAACATATGTTCATTTAAAAGCAAAGGAACACAAGACTCAGGATAGTGATTCCCTCCAGCTCGGAGTTTGGAGAGGCAAGGGGCCAGGATAAGAGACCACACAGATGGAGGCAAGGTGTTGACGATGTTCTAGTTTCTGATTTGGGTGGTAAGTTCATGGGAGTTGGTGAAATTATTAAAAATAACCTAGATGTCCACATTAACCTCAGAAGGGTGTGCATGGACTAATGATGAGAATATGTCAAGAACCAAACATTATTATTATTCAATTTTTGTCCACCCAAGGTACAAAAAGAAAGAGATAACAAAGGCAGATGTGTGCCGGGACATCGAGACTCTCCTTACCTGGCGCCTGCACATGGAGCCGTGGATGCACACGTGCAGACAGAGCACCGTCCCCGATGAAATGACTGCAGTATGACCAATGACAGAAGAACTTAATTGAAAATTAACAGAAGAACAATAATATTATCAGACTATACTGGAAAGGTAGATGCTAGTTACTACCACTTCTTTAATTAAAGAACATTTAAAGTCAAAGAGAAAGTCAGAAAACTGGATTGTATAATTTATTTAGTTACTTTTTATTTCAGATTATTATGGGGGTACATTTGTTTTGCTTCCATAACTTGCTTTTGTATGGTTAAGGTTAGAGTTACAGGTGTGTCTTCACCCAGAAAGCATGAAATATGCCCACGCAATGTACCCGTTAGGTGGGAATTTGCCCATTCCCTTCTTGCCTCCCTCTTACTTGAATTTCACTGAGTTTTGTTTTCATCTGAGCATATATATAGGTGTTGATCAACTAGTCCCCGTCTAGTATTGAGTACATGTGGTGTTTGTTTTTCCATTCTTGGAGAAACTGCGCTCATGCCGCAGTCCTTTCATCAGGGACGGTGCTCTGTCTGCCCGTGTGCATCCGTGTGCCAAGAAGGCAGCAG
Organism: Loris lydekkerianus; assembly: GCA_963574355.1. Taxonomy (NCBI): domain Eukaryota; kingdom Metazoa; phylum Chordata; class Mammalia; order Primates; family Lorisidae; genus Loris; species Loris lydekkerianus. The sequence continues at coordinate 14,016 of CAUYPK010083547.1, read as the reverse complement.
AGAGCAGGCACCAGGTGAGCAGAGTCTCGATGTCCCAGCACACATCTGCCTTTGTTGTCTCTTTCTTTTTGTACCTTGGGCGGACAGAAATTGATTACTTCACTTCACTTAGGAGAACAGTCTCCAATTCCAGGAAAATAGCATTTTGCAATCTCAAAAAATTGATTTCCTCCCCAGGAGCCAGAGTAATTCAAGTATATCTTTCATGGTTTCTCTGCCCCACTTCTCTTCTGTTCCCCTTTCCACCTTTCCCCCACCCTCTCCTCTCTACTCCTTTCTTCTCTGTTGCCTTCCATCTTGTTTCCTTCAAATTTCTTTCTTTTCTAACCTGAAACTTACTTTCTACTCTGAAAGAACACAAGGTGTTCAGAGTTTATGCTGGATGAGCTCCAAGACGCCTTTGGCTGTGACACACCTGCTGCTGCCCTGGTCCAGCAGAGCTGGCTAGTCGGGACACCAGGCAGCTGCCATCCCCTCTAGCTGGGAATGTCCAGTTCAGAGTGCTTTGGGGGGTGTCATTCTTTTTTATTTAAGTTCAGGTTAAAGTGAAGGTACAAACAACTAGGTTACAATGTTTGCATTTGTTAGGCAGAGTCCCTCTTGCAGTTGTGTCCTGCACCCAAGAGGTGTGCCAGATACCCTTACATTGTGTCCATTAAGTGGGAGCACCCCAATCCCCCTCCCTCCTCCCCTTTCTCCTCTCCTTCATTCCTCCTCCCCCCAACTTGAGTTGAATTTTTCTTTTATGTAGGTGTGTACTGATCACCTACTGGCTACATATTAGTATTGAGTATAGTAGATAACCTGCTTTTCCATTCTTGTGATATTTACTAAGAAGCATGTGCTTCAACTCCATCCAGGTTAATACAAAAGATGTAAAGTCTCCATCTTTTTACAGCTAAATAGTATTCCATGGTATACACCATGTACACCATGTATATGTTTGTTAATCCATTCCTGGGTTGGTGGGCGTTTAGGTTGTTTCCACATTTGGAGATTGTAACTTGAGCTGCAGTAAACATTCTGGTGCAGATGTCCTCAGGATATGATGTAGAGAGTCATTCTAACACTTCCCCTGTCTTACCTTTTTTCTCTCTTTGAAGTTAAATATTCAATCTGAACATTTTCCTACCTTAAATGTTTGAAACACAGAAGTAGACCCACAGAAAACCAGAAAAAGAGAAGGGGAGGGGGAGGTAAAGGGATTAAAACGAATGTGAATTTATGGCAGTCTGAGGAAAACCAAGTGACTGCAATGAAAATAAAACAATGTATCTTCAAATGTGTCCTCTGAACTTTTCTCACAGTTAAGTTCATAGAATTAAAATGTACTCCTGGTGAGATGGGCAACATTCATGGAAAAAGTTAACTCAATAAAAATGTGGTGGAAAATATTCATGTGCCCAGATTTATGTTAGGCACAGGATAAAGGAATGAATAAGCCAGATAATGTCGCTGTCCTCAAGAGCCTTACAGGGGGAAAAAAAGAAACAAATGCTTATTAACAAACACACAACATAAAGCCAGATAGAAACAAGCACTTATTAAAGAAGGAATGCTTCAACATATGCAGACTAGGCCTAACACTGGAGGTGAGTGAGGCATTGATGCCATGGACATGATGGTCAGAGAAAGCTTCTCAGCTGGGGAAACATTTGACCTCAGCCAGGAGCACATCTCCCAGAGGAGCTTTTTTAGCAGAAGGAAGGGACAGCCACTGTCTGATTCCCAAAGCAGGAGCAGTGGTCCTGGCCTACTTGAAGACAGGCTAGGGCTTGCGTGGCTGGAGGACCCAGTGCAAAATGAAAAAACAAAATGAAAATTCTTCTTCATTAAAATCTTCTAAAGGGCAACAGCAGAGCTTGGACCAAGTGGGCTGATTGGAAGGTCTTGTAACCATTGCAGGGACCTTAGATTTTGCAACAAGTGCAACAGGAAGCCTTTGGCAGGTTCTGAACAGGGGAGTGGCACACCTGATGTACATCTAGAAGTATCTCAGACTTAGGTGTGGGGTTAAGCCTGGGGAGACAGTGACAGCAGGGAGGTCCATGAGGAGGCTTGAGCAGGTGGCTGAAGATTAGCAATAACTGCAAGAAAGAAAGAACTCAGTGTGTCTCCCTTTTGTCATAATTGGATGCAACAGTGTCCTTGCTATCCCTCACATTTGGATTCCTCTTTGTGTTCTTTGGCTCCAGTGATGAATGAAACTGCCCTTGCCACTGGAATAGATGCAGGTAATGGGCTTAAAGAATTTTTTTTGGCAGAAAAAGAAACCAGGGGTGAAAGTGCCCTTTATTTTCTCACGATGTCTTTATTTCAGCTGATGTGACACCAGGTGGGGATGGGAAGTAGAAAGAACAGAAATGCAAACTGCAAAAAGAGTCTATTCTCGTCTCTAGTCTGGAATTCTATTTCACTTCTTTAAAGGAAAAGGAAATTCCTGAGGGCTTAAAGAATGTCTGCCAATATCTCTCACAGGTGTCACAAGAGAGGAGGCTCGAAATTCTAACTGAGCTAGGAGGAAGGGCCAGGCTTTCAGGTATGAGCTATATGTGACCTCCATAGGATGCAGCTTCAGGGGGGTACACCATCATTCCCTTCCTAGCCATGCAGGGGAGCCCGGGAGATTCCAGCTTTGAACAATGGCTTTGACAGCAGACTTTGATGGAGCTATGGGAGGAAGATGGAGGATGCTTCTGCCTGGAAAAGGAGGCAAAGATGGTTAAGAAGGAAAAGGAAGAGGAAAGACAATGAATGAATAAAAATAATTTGGTATATCAATACAATGGAATAATAATCAGCAAGAAAAAGAAATAGATTAATGATAAGTGGAGGAAGTGAGACAAACAGTAAATACTCTCGATGTCGACCTGTATGACATTTTAGAAGATGCTAACTAATCTTTAATAGCAGGAAGCAGATTAATTCATGATTGCTGGGGGTGGGGAGCAGAGCAAAGGTGAGAGAGGAGGAGGTGTGCTGTGGGGTGTGAGGAAACTCTAGGGGTTGCTGGATGTTTTCATTATGTTCCTTGTGCTGATGGTGTCACAGGTGTATAATTATGTTGGAATTTATCTAACTGTACAGTTTAAATATTTTTTGTGCTATGTTTGGATAAAGCTATAAATTAAAAAAAAAAAAAGAAAAACAGGAGGAAGAGCCAGCCACGTATTGAACCACAGATGCTCTTCTTCTTCTTCTTCTTCTTCTTCCTCCTCCTCCTCCTCCTCCTTCTTCTTCTTTTTTTTTTTTTTTGCTCTAGCTATTATAAAGGTTGTATTTGGGCCTCAACATTTTCACCTTTTTGCTTCTTATTTCTTTTTTATTTCAGATGAATATAGGGGTACAAATTTTAAGTTACAGTGTTTTCATTTTTAAGGTGAAGTTCAAGTTGTAGTTGAGCCCTTCACCGGGGAGCGTGTGCACATTAGGTGAGACCCTGCCAGTCACCCTCCCTCCTCTCCCCTCATCTTCCCTCCTCTCCCCTTCCTCTTGATAGACTATTCTTGTGTTTTTTCTTTCCTGAACCACAGATGCACTTTCACATGACTGTGTGTCTGTTCATAGCAGCATTGCGCTCACTGCCTGTATCCGTACAATGAAGGAAGAGGTCAAGAAACCTGCCTAAGGCCACCCATTTAGAAACGGAGGAATTGGGATTCAAAGCCCAGCTTGCATTTTTTCCATCTTGCCAAAACCAAGAGAAGTGGTGGTTTTCAAAAATGGCCACACATTGCCTTCCTCTCATGGACCGTGTGAACTTATCACTGCTTTGGCCAATTAGAACTTCCGCGGCCAGGTCAGAAGAAGCTTCCATCTGGTTCACTTGGAACCCTTGCTCTTGAAATGCTTGCTCTTAGGATGTTCCCACCTGGAAACTATCAGCCATGTTGTGAAAAGCCCATACCAAGTGGAAAGGCCACACACTTAATGTGTGCTCCAGTCAACAGCAGCAGGGAGCCCAGTTTCCAGCAGCCTAGCCCAAAGCCAGACTTGCAAGAGAAGAGGAAGATGCCCCTTGGACAGTGACTCCTCCAGCCCTGGCTGTTTCCGCCTTCCCAATTGAGACAAGGCATCTCTAGTGTGGCCTTTCCAAATTCTCAACCCACAGAATCCAAGCATAATATAAAGGTTGTTAGTTTACACCACTGAATTTGGCATAGCTGGTTTATGCTAGGCTGCCAGACTAGTAATTTTGCCTTGGGCTGATTGGTGTAAATGGATCTAACGTCACATAGGAGTGAACAATATATGCCAACATATCAATTATGGAAACAATAAATTAAGTCTCCATTTGTTACCAATGCTAGTCCAGTTTTATAGAAATGTCATGTAGTCTCTTAAGTCCTACCATCTAATAAGAGGTTCTTGGGCCAAACAACCAAAATACATCTTCTTATGCAAGTTTAAACAAAGTCTTCATGGCTTATGTAAGATTATTAAAGGCTCCTTTTGACCAATAATTCCATGCTCTGTAGTCTGTAAAGTCATTTGGAATCATGTGGCAAGTGACATTTCTAAAGAAGTGGCTGCTAGAAGCAATTTTAAATCACAGCATTTGTATAATTTCTATTTTTTTCAAGAGTAATATGTTTAGGTTGTATTTCTTATACCAGAATCCTTGATATAGTTTATATTTATTCAGATACCCAAACCATGTCCCACATTACATGTGAACATTTCTTTGAGGGTTCTATGTATTATGTAATTTGACAAGCATGGTACCCTCTGAACTTAAATAATACTTTTCCTCTGAAAAATCCCCCTTGGCTGAAAATACACTGTACTGAAAATACAAAGATTGCATCATCAAAATTCAATTCTTTGTAGTATTTTGGAAAAGTTCAAGGATACAGAGAACGAGCTTTTGTACTCAATCTCAAGATCCCTGGAACAAGGCTTGTGCGTGTAGCAGTGAGGGTGCTGCCCTCAAGCCAGGGAGTTCCACTGCTCAGTCAGGACTTTGTCTCCAGGCTTTCAGCACTCCAAGGTGGGATAAGGCAGCTTGCCATTTCCAGGTGGAAATAATTGTTGAGGAATAATTTTTAAGAGGGGAAACTGAGCTTGGGAAAATATCTGGGGCAGAACTGAAAGAAAGGAGGGTGTAAAAACTAAAAGGAGGCATTTGGCAAGAGCTGAGGATGAAGGCAGAAGGGCAAGAGTGAGTCCACAGCATTCACTGACCGTGAAGTAACAATGAGAGCTCTGAACACTCGTGTCACTCACTGTGACTATCTTCACAGTGCCTATGGCAAAGGCTGCATGACTGCTGGTGACCCTTCTGCCCGAGGGTCCTTTGTATTGCACGAAACCATGTCCATGGTGCTATGCCCTACCCATGAGCTCCAAATCCCTCTGGTGTGTGTGTGCTAAGAATTGTGGCAGAATCCCACATGAAGGACTTAGGGTTACTGCAGTGATGAATCTTCTGGAAGATTAAATGACTCTGATGACTTCCATGGTGCCATCTGGGCTGTGGTCAGTTTGAAAGTTAACTCTTTGTTTGTTTTAATTGGTGTGGCTAGCACTGCTTGTGTTGTTAGATTAAAAATCAAGAAGGGAAAACCCACCTCACCACCACAAAGTGTAGGCCTGCATATGGCTAAAGTCGGCCTTGTGAGCTTGTCAGGAATGAATCATCAAGCTACTTGAAGCCAGAGGCTCCAGGAAATCTGAACATTTGATAATGCTTGTTTTTGTTTAATGTAGTGAAGCAAGGCTAAATAGTCAAACCTGCTGCCATTCAAGGTGGGCAGCTTTTTATAAAAGCAGAAGGATTGTCCTCAAGATTCTAAAAACACTTGTGTAATCATGCTGTTTCTAAATCTATTGGAGGTCTGCCTTCCAGTGGGAAGCACAGACCCACTCAGGTTCAAATAGGTTGAAAGCTCCTTGAGGGTTGTTACTGCATTTTATATAAGTTTGTATCCCTCAAATAGTAAGCATGTGTGTGAAGTCAAGTTCCCCAGAAGCAGCTCTTTGAGATGAGCCCTGCGTGTGAGGGATTTATTAAGGAAGTGCTCCCAGGGCCAAAGGGAAGCAGGATGGTGAGGCCAGGGTGTCACCTCAGGCTGTGTCCTGTGGGGGGTGGCGTCAGCCTGATCCTGTAGGGAACACTTCAGAGCTTGTCCCACCAGACAGCAAAACACTGAGCTTTCATATTCTCTAAGCATAGCGTCACTGGGAAGTATGACCACTAAAAATTCTCTAATGAGAATATAACTTGGGTGGGGCTCAAGACTTGGAAAAGGATTTGCAAGCTGAGTTATTGCCATCTGCCACATAGATGTTCACATACGGCAAAGTATGAGTGAGGTTCCTGACCCCAGCTGGAAGTCAGTGGTTCTAATCCACGATTCTCAACCTGTGGGTCACGACCTCTTTGTAACAATGAAAATACATGGCGGCATTAGGAAGGTTGAGAACCATTAAGTGCTGAGGCCTTTCCACCTTGCACTTTTCCTCTCAACCTTAAAGTCCAGGTGTTTTCCCTAAGGTTGGACTGAGAAAGTTGAAAGTTGGGCATGTTCTAATTATCCAACAAAACGATACTCCTTACATTTTTAGCTATTATTTTTGCTTTTCACCACAACAACCCTTCACTTTATGGTACTATAAAGAAATCAGAAAAAATTATTGGATCCAATCTCTATTAAATGGCTAAGTTTTCGATAATTCAGCTACCTGGACAACAAATATCTATTGTGTGCCTTCCGTGTTTCAGGCATCATACTCGATTCTTAAAACACAGAGCCACAAAATATATAGTAAAGAGTTGACATCTTTGGAACAAAGGCTGGGAAGGATGGAGGCAGATAGGAGTCTAGAGAGGTGGGCAGGAGCCATCAAGGAGCTATTTTGAAACTATGCTAAATACAAGGAATTTTCACTGGTCCTGTTTTCCAAGGGCTCTCTGCCTCTTCAAATATTATCCGTGTCCTAATTTTCCCTCCACCGCATCCTAGGAGAGTAAAGGACCACAAAGATGCAGAAATATTCAGACACTTCCTCTCTAGCTCCAAATCACAATTTTCGTGTAAATACCCCTCAAGGCATGGATTTTACAGAATTTGGTGATTATGTTCTTTTAGGTCTACTGTCTGCTTTTCTTGGCCTTCTTCTGAATATCTTGAGCTCCTAAGCACATGACATCCACAAAAAAATGGCAAAGGTTTGGCTGGGTGTGGTGTCTTATGCCTGTAATCCTAGCACTCTGGGAGGCCAAAGCAGGCAGATTGCCTGAGCTCAGGAGTTGGAGATCAGCCTGAACAAGAGTGAGATCCTGTCTCTAAAAATAGCTGGGCATTACAGCCATCTGCAGTCCCAATTACTTGGGAGGTTGAGGCAAGAGGATCACTTGAGCCCAAGAATTTGAGGTTGCTGTGAGCTATGACGCTATGGCACTCTACCAAGGGCAACAAAGTGAGAATCTGTCTCCAAAAAAAGGGAGGGGAGGGGTTAGGTTATTTTTTAAAAATCACCAGTATTTTAGCAATATTTATCCCTTTCTTCTAACATGAGTTATTGTATGTAAGCTTTTACCATTAGTGTGGCATTCTCAAATTCCTTAATTGGCCACATCTTAGGGTTAAATATTTGGTATGCAGTGTTTTTATAATCAAAAGAGTATAATCCTTCAGCTTGGTGCCTGTAGCACAGCAGTACGGTGCCGGCCAATGTACCAAGCGTGGTGGGAAGGAACCCAGCCTGGGCCAGCTAAACAATGACAACTGCAACCAAAAAATGGCCGGGCATTGTGGTAGGTGCCTGTAGTTCCAGCTACTGGGAGGCCGAGGCAAAAGAATCACTTAAACACAAGAGTTGGAGGTTCTTGTGAGCTGTGACTCCATAGCACTCTAACAAGGGTGACACAGAGAGACTCAACTCGGATTCAACATTGTAAAAATGTAGGTTCTTTCAGCCTTTCTGTCTCTCTGGATTCTAATTGCCTCAGTGAGGTAAATGCTAATTCCTTTCCTTGATGACTTTCAATTTTCTGGTTTAGACTAACACCCCCCCAGATCTCCAAGCCAGTGGTACAGCCTAGCCATGTTTTGGTCACATCCCCAAGTTCAGCATGTGCTCCTGTGCCCTGCAGGTTTCTAGCTGGAGTTCCCTTGGAAGGCATGGGCACATCAGTGTGCTCCTGTGTGTGTCTACAGGGAGTTGGCTGTTGAGAGTCCCCACATGGAGGCGTGAACTTGGCCTCTTGGATGCTGTTTATGCAAGAGAAAGATCACAAATGAGCCTCAAGCAAAAGTATGATGAGTAATAGTCGGGATTTTTCTCATCCAACCATGAAATGCAGGGTGTCCGCAAAGTTCTCGTGCAGTTTAAGATAGTTGTAAATTTTAAATTGCACAGGAACTTTACGGACACCCTGTATATGAACAGTACTATTTCCATAGTCTAAGAGAAATAAGGAGCTTCTTCATGAAACTCTATCAGTAGTTTATACTTGAAAAAAGAAATTCAAGCTGAAATATCTTAGGCTACCACTTAAGCATATGTAACTCAACATCAAAATAGTTACGTTTGTGCCTCTACTCCTCAATTTGCTAACTGTATGACACTGGGCAAGTAATTTAATCTTGTTGTGGAAAGTGTAAATAATATGCAAAATGGGAATAATAATAATAATGTTACAGCTTGACTTGTGTCCCCCCCAAAGACACGTTGAGTAGTAACTCCTAGAGCCTGTGAATGTGACTTTATTTGGAAATCCCTATTGCAGGTGTAAATTAAGTTAAGATGAGGTCACTAGGGTGGGCCCAGTCCAGCATGATGGATGTTCCTATAAAAAGAGAAGAGGCACGGAGACAGCACACAGAGAGAACACCGTGTGAAAACGGAGGCAAAGATCAGAGTGATGCCTCCCTGAGCCAAGGACAGCCAAGGATTTATGGTGACAACAGAGGCCAGGAGAGAGGCCTGGAACAGATTCTTCTAGAGCCCTCTAGGCTCTGCTGATACCTTGATTTTGAATATCTAGCAGCCACAACAGCAGTGGGAGATTAAATTTCTGTTGTTTTAAGCCACCTCGCTTTTGGTACTTGCTATGGCAGCCCTAGGAAACTAAAACAAATAATATCTGTCCTGCCTTTATGACAGAAAATTGTGTATAGGTGCCCTTTGTAAGCCAAAAGGTTATTATTAGCCAGGACAATTTTTCTTGCATGAACATAAAAGCAGAGAACTCAATTCAAACTGACTTAAAAAAAAAAAAAAAAAAGAAAAAGGAATTTACAGACACAAGAGGTAGGTGAATCCAGGCATACATGTATTCAGAAATTCATATGATTCTCTTGATTCTGCTTTCCAGAATATTCCACCTTATTCTAAGAATTTCTGTGGTGACTGCTTGCAGCTCCAGACACACAAATTCCCAAGTTCAAATTCAGGTGAAAAGTTGTATTCCCTGTACTTCCCAAAGGTCTGGATTATACCAACTCACATGCTCATTTCTTAACCAATCATGTGTCCATGAAATAGAATGCCCCAATTGGCCAAGCTGTGTCACGTGTGTGCCCCTGGAGCTAGGGATTGGGCTCTTCTCGAACCACATGCACTGAGCATGGGAGAGGTTCCTTGAAAGAAGTTGATTATACTACTAGAAGAAAGGAAAATAAATATTCCACATCTTCCTCCGCTTGCCCTAGTTCTTTGCTTCCCTTCACTGCACAAATTCTCAAAAGAATTTTCTACTGTCACAATCTCTGCTTCTTAATATTACACTGTACCTGATTCTACAGGTGATCACCAAAGGCCTCTGATGAGCTCCAGAATGCAAAAGCAGGTCCCAAGTCTGTCCTCACTGTTCTCATCAGACTGGGCTTGTAACCACTCCCTCCTTTTCCATACACCTGCCCCCCAACCCATCCTGCCAGCCCCTGCTCTTTCTCATCCGGTGCTACCTCCCCGCTTTCTGCACAACTCCTCAACAGTGCAGGGTGCCCTCTTTCTTCAGATGCACCCTCCCTGGATGTCTGAGCCACTATGTACAGCTTCCATGCCAGTGGCTCCCAGATGAAAGCCTCCACCCTGAGCTCTACCCTGGACTCCTGATTTACACCGTTCCTATGCACGATACCTTGAGAACACATCTGAACTGTACTCACTTTGCCCCATTGCATGAGTTCACCTCTGTCCCAGCCACCACGATGACCCCCTGGGATTCCTAGGTCAATCTCCCTCTAGGCTTCCTGCTTCCACTCTTACCAGAGGATTTGATTAGAAAACACAATTCAGGTTGTGTTCTTCCCTTGCTTCTTACCCTCCACCAACTTTCCCCTGCACCTAAAATAAAACTAAAAGAAATAAAAGCCTGAGCCTTTATCATGGCTTCCCACATTGCACATCCTCCTCATTCTGCCAAAGGCAGAGCACGTTTTTTTTACTTATCCTTTAATAAACATTGTGTTTTATGTGGAAGTTAATTTGGAGAGCAGCTACACACACTGGCTTCAAGAGTGACTGTGGAACAGTTCGAGATCATCTAAGCTCTCTTTGGGAACAGTGTGTGTCCAACCTGATGATACCATAATGTTGCTAAAGATGGAAAACAGAAGCTGACTTACTCCAGTTCTATTTTCTGTGTGGTTACTGGAAATTCTTAGTTGTGTTCAAAATGTAAAATTAAAATGTCTTCTTTTTAATTGTTATTTCACAACTTAAGAATATATAAAAATAATGATGGCTATGGATGCTGCATAATTATTATAGCAAATGATTTTGTCATTTATGGGAAGCAAGGCTTTAACATAACACCTCCTGACCTTGCTCTGGTTCCCGGAATACATCACGTTCGATCCTTCTCAACCAGTGAAATTTTGCCTCATGGGGGACATTTGACAGTGGAGACATTTTGACTGTCACAACTGGAGGTGGGGTGAGAGAGGTGCCCCTGATATCTCGCAGGTAGTGCCCATGAATGCAGCTAAGCACAGGGTGGTCACCCAAAAGAGAATTATCCAGTCCAAAATACTCATAGTGCTGATGCTGAGAAACCCTGCGGTTCTCTCTGCTCAGAGCATGTTTACATCAGAGCTTCCCATGGCTTGTTACTTGTTATTCAAGTCTCAGGATAAAAGCCACTTCCTTGTAAAGGGTTTCCTGATGACATATCTTGAGGATACCCCGCCCCATCTCACCATCATATCACCTGATTTTATTTTGTTTTCTTCATAACACTGTACCACCTGGAGTTGACCTCTTCGCTTATGTGTTTGCTGGCATTGTCTGTATCTCTTCTGTGAATGCAAGAACAATGAAAGCAGGGACTTTTGTTCACTGTTAGGTCCCCAGTGCTTAGAGAAGTGATTGGCAGTTAACAGGAGTTTGATAAACACGTGTACAGTGAGTTAATGGGCAAGGATAAGGCAACAGATGGTTACTAAATTTCCTCCACTAACGTGAAGTACTGTATCATTAGTTTTCTCTATTCACTGTGGGCTTGTTACTTTGTTTTATTTAATAGTCAGTCATATATGTACAGATCAGATTTTACATTTCTGTTTGCCCCAATTCAAGATGGAAGACAGACCATATTCCTTTTGATAAAGACATTCAGTTGTTGTTTTAATGCTAACATTCCAATCAAGTTGGTAGTTCTTTCTTGGACATATTTAATTTCTCCCCCACACCTTCTGTGCACACAGTTGTAGACCTGAACAAGAATGATACATTTTAAATATATGAAGATAATTTTCTCATTGATCCATCAGGCAGTCTGTATCCTCCAATTACATCTGGATTATGTTTGCTTTTAAAATCATGTTAGCATATTATTAAGGTGGGTGGTACCATTATCCATTATGATGAACTTATTTTGGTGGTGCGAGAGGGAAATTACACATAGTCATTTCCTCTTAAATATTTTCAAAATACCAAAATTCTTCCAAAGGTCAAATGCAAGATGACTTATTAATCATGAGCTGGAGGGGTTCAAAGATGTCAGCCATGGTGCCTAGGGTATCTTTTAAGAGTTATCAGGTTTATTATATGGGGGACATGATATGTATTAATTAGCCATAATACAAACTATACAAGCACCATATTCTACAGAATTGGAATATAGATAAAATGCTTATAAAGCCTGCTTATTAGATGTAGGATGTCATGGAAGACTCTACAGAGGAGATGGTGCTGAGCTGGGCACGGAAGGTTGGAATGGGTTTGGATGTGAAGAAACGGGAGCAAGAAGGAATTTTCTGATCAGAGGCATAAAAAGCTGCTGCAAGCTGGTGTGGGACAAATCAGAAGGTATTTTGGGGTGACCAGACCAGGAATCCCAAAAGAGAATAAACAGAAAATAAGGTTCCAGTGGCCACAGGCCCATGTGCTGGACACACTGAGGTGTCAGGCCTCGCTGAACTGTGGAGGAGAAATTGCTGAAGACTTTGGACCATGCATGTGGGATGACTGGAGCTATGAGCATCGGAACCTGCTGAAGGAGAATCAGAGAAAGCAAGCTGACGACCATTGCCACCACCTAGGGGAGAATCCAGGTGAGCCTAACCCAGAGCTTCCCAGTAGCACCAGGGCTGAAGTGAAAGTGGGCAGAGCCTGGGGCAGGCCAACCACTTGTTAGCCCAGCCCCAGCCCCAGCTTTCACTAATTGCACCTCAATGTTACCTAAAGGAGAATCAGAGGGCTTTGTGTGGGAAGACCAGAGAAGCTGTGGCGAGCAGAGTCACAGTTCTTTAGGCAAAGCCTAAGCTCTTTTAGAAGGCTAATGAGTGGCCTTCTGTGCATCTCTGGAAGGGTCTTACCCTGGGCTACCCAGCCATACATCACACTCCCCTGGCAAGGACTCTGCTCAGTCTGCTGATGCACATCCTGTGACATTTCCAGTGCTATTTCAGTGTCTCTATCACCTTGGCACTTTGTTTTCTGTCTAAGTGCTCCAGCCCTTGGGCTGGACATGGAATAGGCCACGAAATGCTCCAGAAGAGCAGTTTGCATCTGCTGCCAGATCGTACCTGCCATTATTTGGAGTAAATTCAATCAATTATTCTGAGTTTCCATCTCCTTCCTGACCATGACATCCCTAAGAAAATTGTTTCCCCATGTAAGAATTATTTCTACCTTTTTTCAAAGAGCTGAGAATTATGGGAAAATATAATGAAAATGCACCATTGCTTTAGTGTTTGACTAATAGTGCTAAAATGAATATGAGGCTGGATAATGAAGAAAGCACAATGCAAGGGGATAAAAGAAAAGGAACATGGATCTTATGTGTTAAAATTTAAGTTAACATTTCTTCTGGTTGACACTGGATACTTGGGGTTTTTTTTTTGCCTAATTTGCTTGTCAATTAAAAATCTAATTTCTGGTGGTGCATGCCTGTAGTCCCAGCTACTCGGGAGGCTGAAGCCAGCAGACAGTCTTCAAAATGGGAGAGGATATTTGCATGTTATGTTTCTGACAAAGGTTTGATAACCAGAATCCACAGAAAACTAAAACTTATTAATAAGAAAAGAACAAGGAATCCCATTTCATTGTGGGCAAGGGAACTTGAACATAAGCTTCTCTGAAGAAGAAAGGTGCATGGCTTACAGACACATGAAAAAATAATCATCTTTAATCATAAAAGAAATTTAAATCAAAACCACCTTGAGGTATCATCTAACTCAGGCGTCCTCAAACTTTTTAAACAGGGGGCCAATTCACTGTCCCTCAGACCATTGGAGGGCTGGACTATAGTTCAAAAAACAAAATAAAACTATGAACAAATTCCTATGCACACTGCACATATCTTATTTTGAAGTAAAAAAACAAAACGGGAACAAATACAATCACACTGCCTCATGTGGCCCGCGGGCCGCAATTTGAGGACCCCTGATCTAACTTCAGTGAGAGTGGATCACATAACAAATCCCAAAACTACAGATGTTGGCATGGATGTGGAGAAAAGGGAACACTTCTGCACTGCTGGTGGGAGTGCAAGCTAATATGTCCCTTTTGGAAAGAAGTATGGAGAATACTCAGGGATCTAAAGATAGACCTGCCATTTGA
>CAUYPK010083540.1:0-11045 GCA_963574355.1 Loris lydekkerianus | reverse complement strand
TGTTTGTATCCTTGGGGTCGCAGCTCACCTCAGCAGGGTTATGATGTGCGATCTTCAACTTTGTCTCTTGGCACAGCTCTAATCCGCCAGGTTACTTGCTAATTTCTGTCCTTTTACTCTCCTTCTGGATGGGAGCCTCTGGGAAGCTGGCTTCAGTCAGCCATCTTGTCTCCGCCCATGATACATAACTTTTCTAATTCACTACAGAATGTCAATGCTTCCAGTAATCTTCAGGGGTTTTTTTTCTTAAAATTCCCCCAACTTGCTGACATTCATTAGTGTGCAGATATGTACAAATATTTTTGCGTAAGTCTATATATGCTGAGAGAGCTATAATTTCCTAATTTTGATGTGACATTTGAGTATAAACAATCTCTAAATCATTTCATGCTTCTTTTCCAAATATATTCTTCATTTTTTTTTAAACCAAATTTACTTTTCAGATCACATCCAATTTCCTTAAATGAGAGGTCTCATTTAACCTTATAACTTGCTACCTTGCTTGATATGTTATTTCTTTCCACAGGCCTCTGCTTTTTATTTCTACACAATATAATGTGTTACTTTTTATTGCTTCTTGTCTGTGTACCTACCTAATTCCCTCTTTCTGAATTATTTCTCTCTTACATTTATGCTTGCAGCACCTCCCAATTATCTGCACATTTCATAGTCATTTCACATCTAAATCATTAATAAAAATTTTTATAAAAACATATTTCCCTAATTAACCATAGTATCCAAATGGCATCATAGTAAACAAATGGCATTTTGCTCTAGTATTGGGTCTTAAATTCTCTAATTATTCTGTGATTATAGTTCCTGGGTTTGTTTTAAATACATGTAATAATAATTCTTTATTATGAGAATTCCAATTTGCTTTTCAAGTAAGTTTTATGAGATACTATTTTATTTTTCACCAACAATGAACTGCATTTATTGAATCAGCTGCAGGAATAGAAAACCTACTACTACCAACAATTTGTTACAGGTTCTCATTACTCCAAGGATTAGGAGTTACAAAATGAAGAACATAGAAATTCAACTGTGACAATATTAGCAAAATAGTTCCATAAGGAATAGTCTGGCATCATAATTAATGAAAACTTTTCTTATCTGTAATGGCAACCTGTTTGGTCTAAATCAGGGGAATGTGACTGTCCTGTAGCTTTAGACTCTGAAGGATAAGACACCAATATTTGAAAGAATCTGAATGTAGTTTATTTACCAAAGTCATGGATTTGAGTCTTGAGCTTTTATGAAAAACAAACAAAAATTTTTATCTCTGAAATGCAGAATCTGTATATATAGCATTGGATTCTCCATTTCACAGAAGAAACACAAAATTTTGGCTTACTGACATAAGAAGCAGCAAAGATTAATGCTTTACAATCCTATTTATAGACTTATCTCTCTTAGCCATATCTAGTGTTAAATGCCAAGTGGAATTGTCTAATCACTTTGAAAATGGATTTGATTAGTGCCCCTAACATTGAACTGAAGCACTAGTAAATGAGCAGTAGATGAAAAAGTAAAACTTAATCAGTATCTAATCTGCAGTTATTTAAAATATATACATGTGAGCTAAAAAAATAGTAAAACAGGGATTTTTTTCATGACCTCTCCTTATAAAAGCCAACAGCAATGGAAATGATAAAAGGAAGACATTTTGTTAAGCATGTTTTAAAGATAAGGTAACTTGTTTTTCACTTGCTTTACTACTTAAAGAATATTAAAACTATTCAGCAAATAAAGTAGAAAAAGCCTTTTGAAGATGATGACATAATAAAATAGAACAATTTTTCTAAAGTTAAACAAAAATCTGTAATAAAAGAAACAATTTCATAGAATTAAAAAAAAAAATTCTACATTCTACATAACAATTTTAGACACCAGGATCTAGCTTAGGTTCTCCCACTATCTGGGAAAGTAAAGGTATAAAGGTTTCTACGTTATGCACAATAAGTGATATTTAAATATAGTGTTGAATCAAGGCCTTTTAATAACAGAAACAATTATTGAGTACTAATACTGGCTAGGAAGTATTTTGGATGTTTCATATCATTTTTAATTCTTACAAAGTTTAAGAATTAAGTACTATTATTATTATTATTATCCCCATTTTGACGGATGAAGAAATAAAGTACAAGGAGATTTATATGACTTGCCCAATTTCAAATAACTGATATAAAAGCCGAATCTGTAATCCAAGAGGCCTAGCATTAAAGTGTAGGTTCCTAACTACTACACTTGCCTTAGAACTATTTGTATTGTTTGGGGCAAATTACTTAACTAGCTTTTATTCTTTTTTTTTTTTTTTTTAATAAAAGAAGAGAACTTATCTGCATTAGATGCTCTCTGAAGTCACTTTCACTGTCTTGGTTTGGTGGAGTAGGAACGGAGAAGTTTATTATCTGGTCCAAGTTGTCTCACTGACATTTTATGCATCCCTCAGCTAAGTCACTTAACTTCTCTTGAACTCAGGTTCTTTAAATTGAGGTGACTTGTCAGTGTCTTCTATTCTTTTCAATGATGTTTTGTTATTCTTGATTTGAGAACACTTAAATTCTAAAAAGCAGAACTGATCAACTTTACCTAATAGTTGACTATGTATTATGCCCTTTGCCATTTTAAATTATGGCAAAGAGGCATAAATCCCTAATGAGGATGCTCAGGAGTGGATAAAAATAAGAGAGGATATGAGGCATATCTATTTTCATTTTCTTAGTTATTAGGAATTCAGCACAAAAAAATGGTGTGAAACTTAGGGTCTGGCATGATTTTGCCATTCCTCTTTTCCACTATTACAGGACATATACAAGTGGTTTGCATAATTTTATTTCTCTTCTTTTTTGGTTTATTTGTCCCTTGTTTATTTTTATGTGACTTAAGTGAAGACCTGTATTTCATGTTTAATAGCTTGTAGTTAAATAGAAACTCTGAGGAAGATACACATTTGAACTGAAATTATTGCATAAATCTCAATCTACCTTTGGGAAAGTGGTATCTATCCATTATTGATGTCAATTCAAAGTTTTTCCCTCTTTCCCTTTCTTTAATTATGATTTTTGTTCATCAAGTATACTTAGTAATCTTGAAAAATTATCAATATAGTAAGTAGAAAATTAATTGACATATAAATTACATTAATGTCATAAAATGATGAACACCAATGAGCAAATGTAAAACATCTGTCTCTGAAATAGTGGTGATTATCTGTATAAAAATGAAAATAAATTCTGAACCTACAAATATATCTGGCTTAGCATAATTTTGTCTGACTTAAATTATAGGTAGAACAGTTTGGGGCATAAGATAAACCAGCTTCATGAATCTTTACCTATAGATACTATTTACCCTCATTTTAATTCCTACTTATGTACAATTTTATTGTAGGAAACTTATTTATGAGTATTTCATTTTGCATACCACATTATAGAACATAAATATCAAACTATGTAAATAATACCTTTCATTTGTAATGTATTAGACACTCCAACAATTTATTCCTAATTTTATTGCTTTGGCTTCCTAAAAGCCTTTCTTGATAGCTATAGGGTCTATAGGTAGCTTTTCTTTCAAAACTCTTTGATACTGTCAGTACCTGTATAGGCCACATATTATTCTACCCCGATTATTCTATTTTCTATGAACTTTAAAATCAGGTCTTTCAAATAGATCTCTTTGTTTCTGTTAGTTCTATCATCTAGAGGAGATGACTGAAATTATCTGTACTCAAGTTATTCACCTTAAACATGGGGATAATGATATCTTATACAACAAGATAGGTGAATTTACTGGAAAACTAATGAAGGGATGTCATTTTTACGTGTTCTTAATACTTGATTTTGTATCTATAATCTTGTATTGTTTTTCTCAAATAGAGCACCCAAAATTGTATAAACTTCAAGCACAACAAAAATTAGAAAAATACAAATATGTAGCCAAATTTGTTTAAAAACAAGAACAGGTAGTTTACTAAAAGTCCTTAGTTCAAACACCTGGATGATTCAGAGTTATGGCACTGGTACTTCCTGGTCTGATTTCAATGTAATGTTATAATGTTGGAAAATTTTTGTGTGGACGGTCAATTGAAAAGTAACAATGAGTGAAAAGAATATATAAGTTTTATTCCAAAGTTAATGCTGGCAGCATACCTGAGTACCTGGATATGAAGGATAAAGCGTATCTTCTGGTAAGTATCCTTAAAAAATAACTGCTTTTCCTTCTGGGATTGGGGTTGGGTTGCACTTCCTTTTCCAGTTCCTTAAGATCATTCATTAGGTGGTTGTTTTTCACTCTTTCTGATTTGGGGGTATTTAATGAGATTAATTTCCCTGTTAGGACTACTTTTGCAGTATCCCTCAGGTTTTGACAAGGAATCAGATGATTTCCTTCTTTAGCTCCTACTTGACCTGGCAATACATTGTTTAGTTTCCATATCATTCTGTAGGGATGAGTGTTTCTGTTAGAATTGATTTCTACTTTTATTCCATTGTGGACTGTAAAGATACTTGATATAATTTCAAATTTAAAAAAATTGTTGAGACTTCTTTTGTGACCTTGGATATAATCAATCTCGGAAAATTATCCATGAGCAGATGAGAAGAATGCATATTTAGTAGTATTGGGGTTGTCCCAGGTGTTCTAATGTCAAGTTTAAGTCCAGAGTTTCTTTATTTAATTTCTATTTGTAGGATCTATCTCAGGGGTCCTCAAACTGCAGCCCACAGGCCACATAAAGCAGTGTGAATTGTATTTGTTCCCGTTTTGTTTTTTTACTTCAAAATAAGATATGTGCAGTGTGCATAGGAATTTGTTCATAGTTTTGTTTTTGTTTTGTTTTTTTTTAAACTGTAGTCTGGCCTTCCAATGGTCTGAGGGACAGTGAATTGGCCTCCTGTTTAAAAAATTTGAGGACGCCTGATCTATCTAGTTCTGTCAGTGAGGTATTGAAGTCCCCAACTATTATAGTATTGTTAGTTATTTTGTTTAGATCAAGTACAATTTATTTTATAAATTTGGGAGTGCCTGAGTTGAGTACATAAATATTTAGGATTGATATGCATTGTTGAATTTTTTGCTTCATCAATATAAAACATCCATCATTGTCTTTTTTACTTTTATTGCTTTAAAGTTAATGCTGGCTGCTGTGAATATTGCAACTCTGGCTTTCTTTTGGTTTCCACTAGCATGAAATACTGTTTTCCAGCACTTCACTCTGAGTCTTGATTTGTCCTTAGGAGTTAGATGTGTTTCCTAAAGACAGAACATACTTGCCTTGAATTTCTTTTATCCAGTCAGCAAGCTTATGTCTCTTTAGTGGGGAGTTTAAGCCATTCACATTAATTGAAAGCATTGGTAAGAAGGGTATATTTTTGTTGTCCTGTGTGAGGAATTCTTTGGCTTTGTTTATTAATTGAAGCATTATGGTAGATAGGCTTTGTCCTTAAGTTACTAGGTACTTTTTCTTTGCAGGGAGATAATTGCATTACTTTGTGTATCCTACAGTTCTGAAAACTTCCTACAGGCCAGGTCTGGTAGCGACAAATTTCTTCAAAGTTTGCATGTCAGGAAAATATTATTTCTCCATGCAATGTGAAAGTTAGTTTTTCAAGATATAGAATCCTAGGCTTGCAATTGTTCTTTTTGAGAAGATTGAAGACAAGCGCCCATTCTCACCTGGCTTGAAAAGTTTTTGCTGAGAAATTAGCTGTTGATCTAATTGATTAACCCTTACAGGTCAGATACTGTTTATGCATGGAAGCTTGTAGAATTTTTTTTTATTTTAACTTTGATGAGGCTAATTACAATACATGTAGGAGATGCTTTATTTAAATTGAGTCATCTGGTACTAAACAAAATCATATCAGAATTACATGAAATTAAAGACAAAGAACCATTCAGAAGATTAACAGATGAACAAACAAAAGTTGGCTCTTTGAAGAGATAAAAAAAATTAATAAACCCTTGGCCAGCTTAACTAGAAACAGAAAAATAAGTTCAATCAGATATGAAAAGGGGGAAATAACAGATACCACAAAAAATATAAAATATCATCACTGAATACTACAAAAATCTCTATGCCCAGAAATTTGAAAGTGTGTAGAAAATGGATTAATTCCTAGAATCACACTGTGCTGTAGACTTAACCAAGAAGAAATGGAACTTTTAATCAGACCAGTAACAAGCACCAAAATTCAAAAAAAAAAATAAAAAAAGCTTCCAACAAAGAAAGTCCTGGACCAGATGGTTTCATAGAAAACCTTGTAAAAGTTTGTACCTTTATTACAGAATCTATTCCATAACTATGAGAAGGAAGGAATCCTTCCAGCTCCCACCGTGAAGCCAATATCACCTGATACCAAAATGAGGAAAGGACACAACAAAAAAAGAAAACTACAGACCAATATCATTAATTAATAGTGACACAAAAATACTCAGTAAAATTTTAGCAAAGAGAATTCACTTACATATCAAAACATAATTCATCACAACCAGATAGGCAGACTTTATCCTAAGGATGCAAGGCTGGTTCAACGTATGCAAATTTATAAATGTAATTCACCACATAAACAGAAGTAAAAACAAAGACCATGTGATCCTCTACTAAATGCAGAAAAAGCATTTGACAAAATGCAGTATACTTTTTTGATAACAACACTGGAGAAAATTGGCACAAATGGAACATTTCTTAAACTGATAGAAGCCATTTTTGACAAGCCCACAGCTAACATCATAATGGAGCCAAACATGAATGTCCACTATCACCACTGCTATTCAACATAGTACTGGAAGACATAGCCAATGCAACCAGACAAGAGAAGGCTATCGGGGGTAATGTGATGGGGACAGAGTTGGTCAAGCTATTGCTCTTTGCTGATGATATAATCTTAGACAACCCCAAGGACTTAACCTTGAGACTCCTGGAAATGACTGAGAAATACAGGAACATCTCAGGATGTAAAATTAATGTCCACAAATTAGTAGCCTTGGTATCTGCCAGCAACAGCTGATTGTAGAGAATCAAATCAAAGATATAATACCCTTCATAGTAGCATCAAAGAAAATTAAATACCTTGGAATATATTTAACAAAAGATGTGAAAGATCTCTATAGAGAACAAGGAAACACTGAGAAAAGAAACAGCAAGAGTATGTTAACAGATGGAAGAACTTACCATGCCCATGGCTTGGAAGAATGAACATTGTAAAAATGTCTATACTACCCAAAGCAACCTACAAATTTAATGCAATCTGCTTTAAAATACCAACATCATACATTAAAGATCTTAAATAGTTCCATGTTTTGTCAGAACTAGAAAAAACTCTGTATAGACAACATAATTCTACAAAATAAGAACAAATATGGAGGTATCAATTTAAGACTTCAGGTACTGCATGTCTATAGTGATCAAAACAGCATGGTATTGGCATAAAAAGAGAGACATAGATCTATGGAACAGAACAAAGAGTCTAGAGAAGAAACCAGCTTCATTTTTCCATCTGACATTTGATAAAGCAAACAAAAGCATACACTGGGGAAAGAATCCATATTCAATAAATGGTGTTGGGATAATGGGTTAGTCACATGTAAAAGACTAAAATTGAACCCATACCTCTCACCACTTAACAGAACTTAACTCATGATGGATAAAAACTTAAATCTAAGACATGAAACTATAAAAACCCTAGAAAAATATGTGGGAAGAACTTTTTATTTTGAGAAAGAGTCTTACTCTGTGCCCTGGGCAGAGTGCCATGGTGCCATAGCCCATAACAACCTGAAACTCCTAATTTTGAGAGGTCCTCTTGCCTCAGCCTCCCAATTAGCTTGGACTGCAGGTGCCCTCCACAATGCCCAGCACATTCTTCTCTTTTAGTAGAGATGGAGGTCTCCAGTTCAAACACCACCTGACCTGAGATGATCTCAAATACCACCTGACCTGAGGCGATCCACCCACCTCAGCTTGCCATAACCCTAGGATTACAGGAGTAAGCCACTGTACCCAGCCAGAACGCCTAATCTTACCAGCCTAGGGAAAGAATTTATGAAAAAGACCCCACTGGCAATCACAGCAACAACAAAAATAAATAAATTAGATCTAATGAAGTTAAAAAGTTGTTGTAACAATAAGGACATAATAAAGCAAAGAGACAACTTTCAGAATGGGAGAAGATATTTGCCTGCTACAAATCTGACAAAGAACTAAACTTTTCTCATGAGGACAAATGGCCAAATTCATGAAAAAATTATCATTGTCCCTAATCATCAGAGAAATGCAAATGAAAATCACTTTGAGATACCACGTAACCCCAGTGAGAATGGCCCACATCACAAAGTTCCAAAGCAACACACACTGGCATGGGTGTGGACAGAAGGGAACATTCCGGTACTGTTGATGGGACAACAAACTAGTACAGTCTTTATGGAAAGAAGTCTATTGATTTTTCAAAGAACTAAAAGTAGGCCTCCTGTTTGATCCTGCAATCCCATTACTAGGTGTCTACCCAAAAGGAAAAAAGTCATTGTACCATAAAGACTTTTGTGCTAGAATGTTTATGGCAACACAATTCACAATGGCAAAGATGTGGAAACAACCCAAATGCCCTCCAACACTTGAACGGATTAATAAATCGTGGTACATGTACACCATGGATTCAGCCATAAAAAGATGCAGATTAGATTTTTTATCTTTTGTAGCAATTTGGATGGCTCTGAAGAACATTCTTCTAAACAAATTAAGTATATCTCATAAGAATGGAAAAACAAGCATCATGTGTATTCAGTACTAACTTAAAACTTATAGATTAACAACTATATGCTCACGTCACAGAAAAACTCAAGTTCAAGTAGGGAAGAGAAGGCAAATGGGTTGGATAAATTCCCACCCAACAGGTATATTGCATGGGTATATGGGACACTTCCTGAGTGAAGTATACAAATAAATTATTCAAACTTTAACCATACCAAAATAAACTGTGTGACCTCATATTAATCTGAATTTTTTTTAAATTGATTCACAAAGTATAAAGAAGTTACGTGCAAACTCATAACATTTGTTTAAATGAAGTTTATTAGTTACATTACCTATTAACAAAAGTTGCATAAAGGTTCATGTAGTGGCTTTGTTAAAACTGGGATAATGATGAGTAGTTTGCAAATAAAGATTTTTTTTTTTTTTTTTTTGAGACAGTCTCATCATGTTGCTCTCAGTCAAGTGTGATGGC
Organism: Loris lydekkerianus; assembly: GCA_963574355.1. Classification (NCBI taxonomy): domain Eukaryota; kingdom Metazoa; phylum Chordata; class Mammalia; order Primates; family Lorisidae; genus Loris; species Loris lydekkerianus. The sequence continues at coordinate 1,818 of CAUYPK010083540.1, read as the reverse complement.
GTCAAACCTCACAGCAACCTCAACTCTTGGGCTTACATGATTCTCTTGCCTCAGCCTACCAAGTAGCTGGGACTACAGGCACCTGCCACAATGCCGTGCTATTTTTTGTTGCAGTTGTCATTGTTGTTGAGTAGGCCCAGGCTGGGTTTGAACCTGCCTGCCTTGGTGTATGTGGTTGGTGCCCCTAACTGCTGAGCTACAGGCTCCAAGCCTAAAGATTCTTAATATAACAAATCCTTTATGGATTTGAGCTTTATATTTTTCCCAATGGGAAAAATTTGATTTGAGCAAAAGTTTTCACATTTTAATACAGGTAACTTTTTCTCAAATTGTAACAATTAGAAGAAAAAATGTATGAAACAAAGTATTAAATTCTACAAAATAATCGTTTATGACTTTAAGATTGAATAAGATAACAATAGTGGAAAGTTCATTAATTTGGCTCAAATGGAAAAGTTTTATTTTCTTCTACATGAACCTAAATAATAATTTTAATTATTCTTTCACTCAGTTATGAAATTATATAGACCTAGCTATGATGCAGATGAGTTCTGTAGAAATTTCTAATGTTAGAGTCTACAAAGTTGTTCATTAATTTTACTAATATTTAAAGATAACTAAAGCCAGAATATTGTTCATTAATATTACTGATATTTAAAGATAATGAAAGCCAGAATAATATATTGAAATGTAAGCTTCAAAATAGAACAAAAATTACTAATTACTAATGTTTGAGTGTTTGTTGCCTTTCCTTTTGCCAAGAGAATTAAAAGGATTTCTCTTGATTTCTTCCCTGCCTTAGACTTCTGAAAAGCTTTAGGCCAAAAGCAATTTAGGAATTCTGTGAAACCAGATGGAAGGAAAGTGAGGAGGAGGAGAAGTAATTTTTTTTAGAAATTATGTGGAGAGGGAATGTGGAGAAACTGGGTTCTGAAGAAAGAATGACTTTTTAAACTGTTGTTCCAGAAATAAAAACAAAGAACTTAAATTATTTTGAAGTTAATTTTGATTATCCTTGGGTTCCTCTGGCCACAACACAGCTTGAGATGAGACAACATGGCTTAAAGGTTTAATAAAGGTGGGAATTTTTAAAAGTTTTACATTGATGATAGGGTTGAAAGTATGCCCTATCATTTTTACCACGTTAATAAAAATTTTATTTATTTTCCCTCTTGGGGGCTTTAAACATTATGTTGGCTTTGGAAAAGGGAATGTAGAAAGAAGTAGATTAAAATTTAATTCCAGTATGTCTTTTCTAAATACAAAACAAATTGCAGGTCTTTTTGTCCTGTCATCTCTCATGTCCTCTGGCATACTATTAGCCAAATTGCTGGTATTTTTTCTAAATGGAAATAAAGAGATTGTGGTTAAAGTAACCAGGTGTCAGATCATTTCAAAATTTTACTATCAACTGACATGGAAGTTGCCTTTTTTCTTTTAGATTTTTCTGTTTGTTTCAGCGCTCAAAATTAAATCTATCAAGATACCACAAGTAAAAGATTTCTTAAGTAATCTTTGACATAGTAACTTTTATTTATTTATTTATTTAATTATAGATAAAAATATGCACCATAGATGTGGCCCGACCCATTACCCTCCCTCCACCCAAACCTCCCCCCTCCCTTCCCCTTCCTTAGTCCTTTTCCAATAGTCTTGTGGTATAGTTAGGTTATGGCCTTCATGTGAAAGCTATAGTTTAGCTTCATAGTAGGGCTGAGTACATTGGATACTTTTTCTTCCATTCCTGGGATACTTTGCTAAGGAGAATATGTTCCAGCTCCATCCATGTAAACATGAAAGAAGTAAAGTCTCCATCTT
>CAUYPK010083538.1:0-17407 GCA_963574355.1 Loris lydekkerianus | reverse complement strand
TTCTGAGAGTTTTTTGTAGTATTCGTTAAGGATTTTTTGAATTTCTGAGGGGTCTGTTATTATTTCATTGTTACCATTTCTGATTGATGAAATTAGAGATTTTACTCTTTTTTTTTCCTTGTTTATCTATTTTATTGATCTTTTCAAAAAAACAACCTGTAGATAAAAGTCTATCTATTTTATTAATCTTTTCAAAAAACCAGCTTTTGGATTTATTGATCTGTTGTATAATTCTTTTGTTTTCAGTTTCATTTAATTCTGCTCTGATTTTGGTTATTTCTTTTCTTCTCCTGGGTTTGGGGTTGGAATGTTCTTCCTTCTCCAGTTGCTTGCGATGTTCCATTAAGTTATTAACTTCCTCTCTTTCCATTTTCTTGAGGAAGGCTTGCAGCGCTATAAATTTCCCTCTTAGGACTGCCTTTGTCATGTCCCAGAGGTTCTGGTAATTCATGTCTTGATTGTTGTTTTGTTACAAAAATTTGGTGATTTCCTTCTTAATCTCATCTATAACCCATGTATCCTTCAGCATAACGTTGTTTAGCTTCCATGTTTTTGTATGGGTCTGCAGGTTACTGTTGTTATTGAGTTCAAGTTTTATTCCATGACAATCTGAAAATGTACAAGGAATAATTTCTATTTTTTTAAATTTGCTGAGGTTAGATTTGTGGCCTAGGATGTGGTTGATTTTGGAGTATGTTCCATGGGCTGATGAGAATAATGTGTTTTCAGTTTTGTTGGGATGAAATGTTCTGTAGATGTCTGTTATGTCCAGATGTTGAATGGCTGAGTTTAAATCTAAAATTTCTTTGCTAAGCTTCCTTATGGAGGATCTATCCAGCACTGCTAAAGGGGTGTTAAAATCTCCAACTACTATGGAGCTGGAGGAAATCAAGTTGCTCATGTCTGTTAGAGTTTCTCTTATAAACTGATGTGTGTTCTGGCTGGCTGCATAAATATTAATAATTGAAATCTCATCATATTGAGTATTACCTTTGACAAATATGAAGTGTCCATCCTTATCCTTTCTTATTTTAGTTGGTTTAAAGCCTATTGCATCTGCGAATAGGATTGCAACACCTGCTTTTTTCTGCTTTCCATTTGTCTAGAGTATAGATGATCATCCCTTCACCTTTAGTCTATGTTTGTCTTTTAATGTAAGATGCGATTCTTGTATGCAGCAGATATCTGGCTTGAGTTTTTGTATCCAGTCACCCAACCTGTGCCTATTTAGAGGACAATTTAAACCATTCACATTAATTGAGAATATTGGTAAGCCTTTTGAGAGTCTGGTGGACATTTTTAATCCTTTTGCAATTGTGGAAGTTGGAATTTGATCAAAATTTTCTGGGTGGGTTTACTTTTGTGGTGGAGGATTATGCTGGTCTTTATGGAGGATAGGTCTGAGAATACCCTGGAGAGCTGGTTTAGTTATGAAAAATTTCTTCAACATGTGAATGTCATTGAAGTATTTAAATTCACCATTATAAATGAATCTCAGTTTAGCTGGGTACAGGATCCTGGATTGAAAGTTATTTTGTTTTAGGAGATTAAAAGTCAATGACCATCCTCTTCTAGCTTGAAAGGTTTAAGCAGAGAGATATGCAGTTATTCTAATCTTTTTGCCCTTGTAGGTGATGATTTTTTTTCATCTGGGTGCTTTCAGAATTTTCTCCTTCATATTAACTTTAGTGAAGTTGATTATGATGTGTCTGGGGGATGTCTTATTTGGGTTGAGTAATGCTGGAATTCTGAAACTGTCTGCTATCTGAATTTCAGAATCTCTTGGAATGTCTGGAAAGTTCTCCTTTATAATCTCATGGAGAAGAGACTGTGCCTTGTGAAGCCACTTCATCGCTTTTGGGGATCCCTATAAGAGAAATATTGGTTTTCTTTGAATTATACTAGAGCTCTCTGAGGGAGTAATCTGTTTTTGACCTTCATTTCTCTTCCTCTTTGAGAGTTTTGGAGCATTCAAAAGCTTTGTCTTCAATGTCAGAAATCTTTTCTTCTGCTTGCTCCATTCTGTTACTGAGGGATTCTACTTTGATCTTCTTCTCAGATCTTTGAGGGGTGCAACTTCTTGTCTCAATATGTTAAAATCTTCAGTCATTTTGTCTTTGAATTTATTGAATTCTTGAGATCTCTTTTGGGTTACTGCTTAGAATTCTAATTCAATATTATTTGTTATCCAGATTCTGAATATGATTTCTGACATTTCAGCTATTTGTTTGTGCATGGGATCTTGTGTTGCATCTGCCCCATTGATCCTTTGGGGGTTTGATCTACTCTGACTATTCATATTGCCAGAGTTTTTCTGTTGAATTCGCCTCATGATTGTGTTTCACCATTGCCTCTGGTTGTTCTCAGAGTTGGGGAGGTTTTTCTTCAAGATTAGACCCCAATGGGATCACCGTATTGTTGCTGGATTTTTGTAGTGAGTGACCCTGTGTAGTTCCTCTGGCGCTGCCCCAGCCAGAGAGTTCTGGTTGTGGAAGCAGCTCCAGAGTGTGACATACCCGAATCCAGCAACAGGGCAGGAAGTGGTGCGCATGGTTCTGGGAGTGCCTGGTGCCCAGTTACTTTGGCACATAGAGTCCAAGGCTCCAGCAGTCTCTGGCCAGGAGAAGGAGTCTGTGCAGAAGCAGGGAGGGATCGGGAGGGCACGCGGCTACCAGATTCCCTGGCCAGACGAGCAGGCCAGTGTGAAGGCAGGGAGGGTACAGGAGGGAGGATGCAGGGTTGCGTGGCTTCTGCAGTTCCTGGTTAGGGAATGCAGAGGCCAGGCGGGCATGAGTCTCAGGTCGGGGGTTGCAGTGCAGCTCTTACGGAGGTCCGGGCAGCGCCAAGTCCAGGAGTTTGAGGTTGCTATGAGCTTTGACGCCAAGGCACTCTACCCAGGGCAACAGCCTGAGGCCCCATTGTGCCCAAACTGGTCTCACTCTGCCACTGAGGGTTAAGGCTGTAAGGTAGCTCAGTCTCTGCCTTTAGGCTGCTCGGTCTAGGTTACTAGTTCCCGCCCGATCCTTGCTCTGTGACCCTGAGGGCAGAGCTTTCCGGGGCAGTTCTCTCACAATGCCTCCCTGTGGCCCACAGCCCAACACTATTAGTTCCGTCCAGCTCAGGCTCAGTCTGGGGCCCTAGACAATGCCCAAAGTTCTCCGCACTCCTGCTCAAGCTCTCCCCAAAGGCAGTTTCAATAGAGTGCCAAGTCCAAAAACACCAAAACAATTTACAGGCAAGGCCTTTCTGGTTTGCAGTCTCACTGCTGCTTGTACTTATGGCTGTCGACAGGGTTAGGTGATCAGACACTGGCAACCACTTGCCAGTTTTCCACTGTTTTTGTCCTCCTCTTGGGTTCCAGAAATCACTTGCTAACTCCCTATATCCTCAAAGGGATGATTATAGGCAGATCCCACCAGCCAGAGATGCCTGGAATCATATCTCCCCAGACTCACTGTACCCTGTTGTAGGGAGGCTATTACTCGGCCACCATTTTATGTTGTCTCCATTTCATATATTTTAAAAGACTTTTAGTGCCTTTTGTTCATGAGAAAGATCAGCTGGCAACTTTCCTTTTTTTTCACAGTCTTTGTTGGTTTTGATATTAATGTTATGCTGGCTTCATACATAGTAAAGTAAGTTTGGAAGTGCTTCTTTTTTTCCTATCTTATAGAACATCTAGTGTAAGGCTGGTCGGATTTACTTCTTGAAATACCAGTGAGGTTCTGTAGCCTGAAGTTTTCTTTGTAGGAAGGTTTTCTTTTGTTTCGTTTTGTTTTAATATAACAGCCTTATTGAGATATAACTCACATACCATACAATTCACATGGTTAAGGTGTAAGATTCAGTAGTTTTTAGTGTAGTTATAGACTGATGTCATCATACTATAATAAAAGTTAGAACATATTCATCATACCACAAAGAATCCCTGTACTCATTAGCAGTCAATTCTGAGTTATTCCCAACCCCTCCAAAGCTAAGCAATCACTAAATCTACTTTCCAACTATATAAATTTCCTTATTCTAGACATTTTATATAACCAAAGTCATATAATACCTGGTCTTACGTGACTGGCTTCTGAACACTTAGCATTATGTTTTAAGACATATCTATGTTGTAGTATGTATCAGTAACTTTTTTCTCTTTATTACTAAATAATATGGCTTGTATGAATATTTCACATTTTATTTAACCATTTGTCAGGTGGTAGATATTTGGATTGTCTCTAATTTTTTGGTTAATATGAATAATGCTGCTATTAACAGTCATGCACAAGTTCTTGTTTGTATATATATTTTCAATTATCTTGTGTCTACACTTAGTAAAATTTCTGGGTCACGTAGTAACTCCCTGCTTACCTTTTTGAGCAAAAGCCAAACTCTTACCAAAGTGGTTGCACCATTTTACATCCTCTCCAGAAAACTATGAGGGTTCCAGTTTCTTCACATCATTCTTAATACTTATGATTTTGACTTTTTAATTATAGCAATAGTGTGTGAAGTGATATATCTCATTGTGGTTTTTCCTTGCATTTGTTTGACAAATTTGGAGCTTCTTTTTTTTTTGTTTATAAACTATTTTTGGAATAATGTCTACCCTTTGTTCACTTTTTAATTTGATTCTTTTTCTTTCACTGTTGAGATATAAATTTCTTTATTCTGAATACAAGTTCCCTATCAAATATATGATTTTGAAATGTTATGCTGAAGGAATCCATGCTCCAAGAGGACAAAGACCTAAATGTTAAGGTACTTAACAAAAATGTTTTGAAATGCATTTACCAAAAACTAACAGAACCCATGTGTAGCGTGAGGCCTTCAAACAGGGCTGGCCCAATATTAAGTGCCGCAATTACATTTGGTAAAGTCAAACGTTTATTGGTCTAATTACAAGTTCCCCTCCCACTCATCCTCTTTGTATAAAATCCCCTACTCAAGGTGACCAGGCACACTTCTGAATAGCAGGTTTCTGTTCCCTGCCAGCCCACGAAATGATTCATCTCATCCTCCTGTGGGAACAAGGGACCCTCTCACCTTCTTCACACAGCAAAGCCTGCTCCCAGAGCCTCTGCTGGTTCACCCTATTCCCAAGTATAAACCCTGTGTGGCTCAGTGTGGCAGGCAGTTCGTCTTCCCACAGACTGCGAATGTATTTGACTAATTAACTGCTGTGAATCTCCTGTGCCCAATGTCCAGTGCCCTGTGTTTGGCTATCCCCTTAACCATAGGGCAAAACCCATCTCTTTCCAATGGGGTGGATAGGAGGCAAATGAAACAATTAGCTTAATGAACAGAATGATCCAGCCACAAACTGGAATATGTGGACAGCTTTAACTAACTGTTCTCTGCTAACTAACTGGATCTGTGATCAGTGAAGGCTCAGGGGAGGAACTGCTGATTTCCGGTGGGCATTTGCTTTTGTCTGTGCACACTGTGTTACCTTTTTACTTTTTTTGCATTTGCTATCTCATCTCACCCTCAAACCTTCTTCTCCTTAAAAATTGCGTTTTTATTAATTGCCTATGTCCCAGCATGACCTGCTGTCTGATTCAGCCAGTATCAGATGTGTGAATGGGGGGGGTGCTGGTAACTGGGAAGGAGAAGATTTCAAAGGAGGTGAGTCTGCTTTTAAAGGATGATAGAACCATTCCACATCTTGACTGTGGCAGTGGATGGTAATATCCACATAAACATACATAGACAACTTGAATGTCTTGTAATTGTTACTATAAAATACAAATACGAGAATAGGACAGCAGATTCATTACTGATTCTTACAAATACAACAAATTCTCATGTGATTAAGCTACTCTGTCCTGCAAATCATGGAATGTGGCTTTTGTCAATACTGCTAACATTTTTCCTGTGGGCCATATTGCTGTATCAAAGAAGATTACTTTGTAATTAGTGACTGTATAACAACAAATGTACTTTTATGTTCTATGAGATATTTGACATTACATGTTTATAAAAGCAAAAAACAGTTCAAACGTTGGACCAAGCACAATCCTACATATCACACTATGAAATTATATCACACATTTTGTGAAATAAAGACTAAATCAGAGCAGTCCAAGAGAAACACACATTTCTCTAGATTCTGAGCAGCTTATGGAAGGCTTAAACATAGGAGGAACTGGTGCATCATCTTGTTCTTTCTTCCCTGAAATTAGAAAAACAAAGATGTGGTAGAACCTTTGATTTCCAAGGACTCTGCAAAATGAAAAGGGGATTATACCACAGTTATAAGAAACTAAATCTAGTGCATTTGAGTGTTTTGGGGGTCAATGGAAATTCTGGAGGATATCACTGTGCGTACCTACTGAGGGGGTGGCCACATATGGCCAAGATTTTGCCAGGTGGGGAGATGTGCTCTTCTGTTGAACTCTTGTGACTGGCGACATCTTTATCAAGGATCTTTGGGTCCCTTACCTGCTGCTGCAGAATGTTCTAGTGCTTCAAATAAAGTTAGAAAAAAAATGAATAATAGTAAATCCAGGCCTACTCCTGTTTCTTTTTTTTCTTTTGAGACAGAGTCTCACTATGTTGCCCTCAGTAGAGTGTGATGGCATCACAGCTCACAGCAAACTCAAACTCTTGGACTTAGGTGATTCTCTTGCCTCAGCCACCCAAGTAGCTGAGGCTATAGGTGTCCGACACAACACCTGGCTATTTTTTTGTTGCAGTAGTCATTGCCAACAGGCCCAGGCCGCGTTCGAACCCACCAGCTCTGTTGTAGTAGGCTGGAGCCCTAACCATTGACCTACGGGTACCAAGCCCCTACCGCTGTTTCATCTAGCTTCTCAGATCCCAGAGGATTCTACATAGTGTGTACACGTGTTTTTGTGTTTGTGTTAAGAAATAGTGAGAAGGTGCATTCTAGCATCATCTTTCTTGCCAAGGTATATTCTTCAATCTCCCAATTATCTCTCTATCCTAGGTTTTAAAATCCCCCCCAAAGCAATAATATTCTATATATTTTGGGTTTATCCTCTCATCATATCCCTTTCTTTGGTTGTTATACTCAGTATGTAATTTTTACAAAGAAAAAAATAAATATAAAAGAAACAAGGCTTAATATTTATCAAACTATTAAATACTTGTAATTACTAATTAGTGTAAAGGTTTACTTACATGTAGAACAATCTCCAGCACATGGGTGAAGAAAACTGTAATTGATGAATGAGAGAATAAGTAAATATATAATATGCTGGTCCTTAGGAAAACATTAGAAAAATGTCAACCCCCTTCATTTATAAATTTTGTGTTCTTGGGAATTGAGGAATAACATTCATATGAAAGATTAAACAACTAAGAGAAATTAAAAAGAAAAAAAATTGAGAATGAGAAACTCACTGTCTTTATGACTTTTCAAAATCCTTCTAAGCATTGTTAAAAAGCAGTGGTAATAGACCTCAAGACACACGAGAATTCACTTTCTGATAAAAGTGAAATTTTAACTGATTCCAAATTATGAATTGTCTCATAAACAATTTGGGGAAAATGACATAAGGATTTGGGAATAATGATGCTGGATTCTAATTACTACTTTATGTAAAGTAGAGTAGGATCATATATTTCATGTAAAGTTTATAACCATAAAAATACCAGAAAACAACATTTAAAAAAAAATTATATTGAGGAGATTGTTTCTAAGCAAAAAATGAAACTCAGAAGCCATACAATTATTCTTTATTTTTACTGCATAAAATTTAGAAATGTAAATATTAATATTAAACAATATTATAACCAGTATGACACAGGCTATAAAAATGAATTAAATAAGAAATAAATTGTTGCAATATAAACTTTCCAAAATCAATCTATAAAATTTGGAGTAAACTAACACAAATACTAAGAAATTAAGCTGGAGAATTGGTTATACTTCATTTGGCTGTTGTTTCTTTGTAGTGGTTTAAGAAAAATCAACATTGGGTGGTGCCTATGCTCAAAGGAGTAGGGTGCTGGCTCCATATGCTGGAGGTGATGGGTTCAGCCCCAGCCAGAAACTGGAAAAAAAAAAAAAAAAAAAAAAAAATCAATATTGATTGAGTAAACACTACTTTTTGTTATCACATCTGAAAGTATCTGTGAGTTATAGTTAATGTTTAAATTGTCCCCTGATCAGGTCCAACTTCACTTATAGTTTAAGTAATAGTGGACAAATAAAGAAAATTAAGATAAAATACTTACATGATCTAAAAACATCCAATTAAATAAAATTATATATGCTTAAGAACTCTATTTAAAGCATCTATACTCTTGATACAACATCTTAGAGTTTATCATTATTTAAGTCTTGAATAGAGCAAGTACAGCATCAATTAAGTAAACAAATTAAACCAAAAGGGACCCATTAGAATTAATTTAGATAGCAAAAATATTGGATATCCCGCTTAACATGTGGATATTTGAGACATGATTGTTGTAAACATGTGTCTCGCCCTGCAACCCTTGAGCCATCACATCTCACTGTCCTGCTCCAAGGGAACCTGAGGAGGAAGGAACAGACCCTACCCTCTCCAGCCCCCCCTGGAGCTACATGTGGAATTGTAGGTGCAGAGAGGCCACCTGGAAAAAGCTGGAATTTGAACTCTAATTCAGCCAATTTTTGACAATTGTGATCATTTTCTTTTCTTAGGTCATTGAGATCTTGGTCAAAACATCAACCAACAAACTTCCTTGAGCTATTTTCTCATGAGAGATAACTTACTTTGATTAAAGCAAATAGATTATCCTATTGTTTCTCCAGGCCTTTGGCTTTCTCCCCACAGGAGTCATGTTTTTATGGAAAAGGCTGATTTTTCATACCCTTTCGGAAGTTTTTTCTCTATTGCTAGGTGACGAATTTCCTCCTTCATTAATTTTCAGCAAAGTTTGAGCTCATGTTCTTGATTTAATTCAGGTGATGTCTGGAGTTTCAGAACAAGCTTTTAAATCTCACTTGCAAGTTTTGCATTTTCTCATTACTTGTTCTGATTGGGGACTATAAAAATACTACCTACTGTTTATTCTCTCTTAAGAGAGTGTAATGAAATATTTATATTAGCAGTATCAATGAGCTTCTTCAAATTGTATTCACTGCAAGTCTTCATTTCCATTTTCCGACACCATTTGTGACTAATGTCAGTTTGTCATCATCTGGGTAATCTAAAAAAAAAAAAAAAAAAAAAGACGAGGGGCTCAAGAGAGGAGCTGAGTTTGTTGTTTACAGCACAGATTCAGTTGGAGATTGTGACTGCTTGCAACTGACCTGTGTTTCCTTTGTGCGTTGATGTTTCCTGGTATTTTTTTCTGTTTGTTCAGCTCTCATGCTCATTTTCTTTCAGCAGCTTCTGGGGAAAGCAGGTTTCTGAAGATGAACAGTTTTGTCAATACCATTTACCATTTCCTTTTGACATTGTTCTATAGTCATCTGAAATGACGTTAAGATATTTCGGTCTTACTTACTTGCCACTGTAAGGATTTTGATGCCTGTTTTCAGTGCCCGTGTCTGTCTTCAAGACTAGCATCATCACTCCATAAAATGACATTTTATGGAATTGGCTTTTCTGTTCTTGGTCATAAAGGTATCCCATATCCTCCAGTGAAAATATGGGTCTGTTTGCATCTTTATTAAGTAGTGCCAAATGCAGAGTCTGTAACACTGGAGGTCTGACCTACACTTTAGGTGACTAGAGAGTTTCAATGGTTTTTGTAGAGTCTAGTTTTCTCACTGATTTTGCATAACTCTTTTCAACTCTGGAAACAAGTCTCTTTGCGAACTACTTTCCTTTCAAAGTCATATCCACTTTTATAATTAAAAACAATCAAAGCTGATTTCTAAGGGAAACTCAAGCAGATATGAACCTGTGTCCATGATTCGGATAGTATCAGAGCTCTACACAGTTGCCATAGGACTGGAAGAAAAGACATTTTTATGGACACCAGTGGGCCCACCATGGGTCCAGCATGTGCTGTTGCTCTGCCCCTGGCTAGTACATTGAGGACTCAATTTCCTGCCCAGCCTCTGTGAGTGTCCTACCTTAAAACCAAAGAAATCCCCGGAAGCCCAACAGACCATCAGTAGAGCTGTGAGGGGAGGAATGCAGGCAAGTTTATGAAGTAACTTTGCTGTGGCCACTGCTTAAGCAGAATGAATATGATTTATATAGCACATTAAGGAAATTTAATCAATTGATTAAAGAAACTCAATTGATAATTAATAGTCCTTCAAAATAGATCACTAGGCTCAGATAGGGTCACTGGTGAAGTCTATCATAGTAAGCATTTAAGGAAGAAATGCTGCTAAAGCCCTATAATAGGTCAGAAAATAGAAGCAACAGGAACATTTTCTAACTCGTTCTATGACATTAGTATTTCTATAATACTCCAACAAAACAAGGAAATTACAATTAAGAAAAAACTACAGAGCAATATTTCTTACAAACATCAGTATGAAAACACTGAACAAAACACTAGCAAATCAAACCTAACAGTGTGTCGTAAGAACTACGATCAATTGGGATTTATTGCAAGTGTGCAGGCCTGTTTTAACATTTGAAAATATTTATATACGTTGGAGGTTGCTATGTGCATACATATCTAAAATTGTTACAGTTCTATTTTATTATTATGAAGTATTCCTTTTATGATCCGCACATAACTTGAGGCAAAAACATGGTGTGGTTTAAAATAATAGGAATATGATGGTGTTTTTTCCCCTCTGTGTACATTAGAAAGGTATTTCATTCATGTTAAATGAATTATTCAGTTTCACTTATTATATCAGAAGCCTTGATTGTGTCTGTTTATAGATATATTTTAAAAGCTTTCTTAAGATTCATTTTTTTATCTTTAAATTTAAAACAAATTGCTTTTCTCTATGAGGTCCTGGTTATATCAGACATATCATTTTGTCAAGAACAAGTAGCAAAGCTGAAAAAAAGGGGCATCAAACAATGTTTGAAGTCATCAAAGAACTACCAGAACTGTAGAGGACTAGAGGGATGTTCAACATTCTGGTAGAGCAAAGAATCAAGTGTTGAGAAAGATCCTCTTTCTTCTCCCTCTAAGTTCTAATTTTTAACTTTTTCAATAGCATTGACATGATTACTTACTAGCTTTATTCCACAACTTAGCTTTAAGAATTCAAAATTATTTCAGTATTACTTCCTTTATGCCTCTAGAAATATTTCTCCAAATTTTTATACTTTTATTCTTAAATGTAAGCATTGATAGAAGTTTCCAGACATGTAAAATCAGGTTGTGGCAAATTCACTGCTAATGTATTTCCAAATAATAGGAATTTAAATCTGACAGGCAGGGTGCGTCGGCTTTTCCATCCACTAACTTCACTTGGAAAAACAAAGCTGATCATAAATAAAATTTCTTACTGAGAAAAAAACAAGACATTATACTCATGTCTAAACTTTCAGTGAATGCAAGCTGGTACAATTCCTCATTGTTTTCATATGAAACACTTTTGCATGGAGAGAAGGTGGCAGTAACTTGCTATCAGAGAGGTTTGAAAACTAATCCTTGTTGATACTATGAACTGTTGTGAATAAAGCTTCTGACACTTTCTCCTATACATCCAATTTGCTAAATATTCCTTACTAAAATCTTCTATTGTCCAAGAAAAGTATTACAATTTCTCAGTAATGTTTTAATAAATCTGATGAAGTTATGATAACATGTTGTCTTGACTGATAATATGGTTTTCTTATATAATTATGGCACTTAGATTTCTCTATTTGATAAAAAAAAATGCAGGTAGGGAGAATTTAAGAAATGCACATCTGCATCTTTTATACAAACTGTCTTTTCTGCACTTCAGAAAGTTTCTGCTTTAAAGTGGTGTACTAAGTATGTTTTATTGCATGATGTAACTCAATTCGATGTGTAACAGTATTACACATCTGACAGTATTTTGAAAAGAATACTCTAAGAACTAGAAGCCTCTTGTTCAAAAGGCTACTAATTTAAAAAGTTGAATACATAAATTTTCCAGGGTTTGGGATATTTGAACCACCAAATTTATAACAAAATGATAAAAACTCAATATTTTTGGTATATTAACTATTAGTAATAAATTATTTACACTTTTTATTTTTTAAAACATAAAAATTTTAGAGGTCAACACTGATTTTTAAACTAATTACACTTTTTAAATTTTTTTTTTTCCTTTTTTCAGAGACAGGGTCTTGCTCTGTCACCTAAGCGGGAGTGCAGTGGCATGATTATGGCTCACTACAGCCTTAAGCACTTGGGCTCAAACGATCCTCCCTCCTCAGCCTTCCAAGTAGCTGAGATTACTGGCATTAGCCATGGTGCTCAGCTAATTATATATATTTGAAGATATTCTGCTGCATATTTAAGTACTGTGATTATATGCTTTTTATATTTTTAACTATAAATTCAGGTCTTTTCTTATGATAACTTCAGCTCCTATTTCAGGAAAATACTGTTTATGCTGAAAGTGGAACCATTGCTTGGATGCCTGGAGTTTTTCTCCCAATGAGGCCTCTCATCTAAACTGAAGATTTACCCTTTTATTAAATAACACTAAACATGTGTCTGAATAGTGAATCATAGAGAAATAAAGAGTTCGCTGCAATAGACTACAATTAGAAACTTCTTGTTGACAAATAAAATACATCTTTTTGCCACCAAGTTTAGTTTTGCAACAGAGTAATAACCAGTGTGATGGAACAGAATAACTGGGTTGTAATGTACTTAAGCAAATATTGAATTTAACAATTCTTCATTTCACAGGATAGTGAGGCCACAGAAATTGACATTCTCCAAATTTTCAATATCAGTTTATATGAGAAACAAAAAACAAAAAGAAAGAAAGAATGGAAGTCTGAAATTTGGCCTCCCATGAGTCTGTGTACTATGAACCAACACAGAGCCATTCAAGCAGGTCAATGACCTTGCGGATACAGAACAAAGATGCCCTGATAGTAAAGAAGAGAATTAGCCCCAGGCATCCAGGCAACAAACAGTTCCACTTTTAGCATAAACAATATTTCCCTGAAAAAGGAGCTACAGTTATCAGGAGGGAAGACATGCTCATATATAGATGTTACTGCACTTTTTTCTTCAAACAAATCAGTTTACAGCCCTGAATCTTTGTTTTCTGCTTATCTTCCTCCATAAAGAGACAATAATTAAATATGATTACATATTAGGATGCTCCTTGAAATATGGAGAGTGCTGAAAAGCACAAGGCTTATAAATGATAGTATTCCTAAAGTTGGGTATGACTGATTTGGCAAACGTGAAGCCAGAAAACAAGTCTAGCAATTCATCTCTATTTGTATCTAATGTACAATATATATATGTTAAAAATTATATTGGTGAAATATCATTCCATAGATTTTACATATTTTTAAAAGAGAATTTTATTTTCTATTTCATTCCTCTTAAAGCCTCTCATGTGATGGCAGGCTCATGAAACATTTTTGTTACATTGGGTACAATATTAATAGTATATTCATGTATTCAAATAAAGTTAAACATTCTTTTAGGTTTTTTTTTTATAGAATCAGTTTGGATCAGAGAAATAAAACATAGTGTGAGGCATGGAGCAGAAATAAAATTGAGGAAATCTCATTTTAGACTCCCAAAGAAACTAACAATAGGTACTATGAAGATATGAAAAATTGTACCTTTGTATTTATGCATCTATACATACTGCAATACCACCTAAAACTTAATGTATCTATATTTTAACAGTTGTATTTTACCGTTGAAAGCTAAACCCATAGAAATACATTACTAATAATGAAAACATTGAGATTGTAACAGAAAATATGGAAAGTGGTATTAATAACATTTAGAAAAGCAATGTGAAGTTTCATTTAAAAATATTTTGTTCAAGTAAGAAAATAAAAAAAAAAGCTAAAGTATTTTTCAATGATAAAATGTTCGTTTGTTTTTGGATTCAATAAGCATATTAAATTCACCAAGTATTTGGTAATCAGCTCCATGCTCTCAGGCAGCCATGATCTGAGTTCATTTTTGTGAAATGTGTCAACTTGTAAATTTGTTATATTCTATGTGCAATATATTGTAGGGAGGTTGAATTTTTTCCAAGAAATTATATGGAAAATTTTATACATTTCTATTTTTATTTCTAAAATATTAAACAATAATATATCCTAGAATATATAATGTGAGTTAATATAAAAATTCAAAAAACCTGGAATTATATTGTGTTATATGTATATGTAACAATATGCCGGCTCTGTGTGAGGGCTGAAAGAGAATAATCTAACAGATGAACATAAAAGTATTGAATTGTGAGTACTAATTTACATGGAGACTTCTGCAGGTACTATGGGGAAAATTATTTTTAACCAAATATGTAGCTGACAATAGGACACATACAGACCTATTAGACAGATCTGGAGGCCAAAATGAAAATTAAAGTATAGAAAACCAATGAAGTGGATCATAGATTTCATCATAATGCAAAATGACTGGCATAGAAAGTCTAGCTTAGCATCAATACATACATTTTATATGCGATTGGTGGTTTTGAGAATCAGCCTAACTCAGCAATTCAGTGGATATAAAGACATCTGGGGGGGAAAAATTATACATTTGAATGGAAAGAGCTGGTCTGTTAAAGTCTGTAACGTGAACAAAAAAAGTGAGTATGTTTTAGGGGAAGAGATTATAAGAGCCTCAGTGATTTAGAAGCTGCCAAATCTTAAGAATATTGGGAAATAAGCTTTTATAAATATAAATTTTAAATAATTATGGTTACCACAAAAGGTATTCCTTCTTTTATTTGATCCTGCGCTTAACTATTCTTGGCACATATAAAAGCTACTTTGTATACATTGATTTTGTAACCTGAGGCTTTGCTTAATTTATCAATTCTAGGAGTCTCTTAGTTGAACCTTTGGTGTTTTCTAGGTATGAGATCATATCATCAACAAAAAGCAATAGTTTGATCTCTTCTTTCCTCATTTGGATACCCTTGACTTCCTTCTCTTGCCTAATTGCTCTGGAGAGCATTTCCAGCAGTATGTTTAATAAAAGTGGTGCAAGTGGCAACCTTGTCTGGCTCCAGTTCTCAACAGGAATGCTTTCAATTTTTCCAAATTGAATATGATGTTGGCTTAGGTTTGTCATATTTTGCCTTTATAATTTTGAGAAATGTCCCATCTACACCAATTTTGTTGAGCATTCTTATCATGAAAAGGAGTCAAATTTTGTCAAATGCTTTTTCTGCATCAATTGAGAGGATCATATGGTCTTTGCTTTTGCATCTATTTATGTGGTGAATTATATTTACAGGTAAAATACCTAGGAATATACTTAACAAAGGATCTGAGAAACTTCTATAGGGAGAATTAGGAAACACTAAGGAAAGAAATTTCAGGGAATGTAAACAGATGGAAAAAATATTCTATGTTTATGGACTACTAGAATCAACATTGTTAAAATGGCTTTACTATCCAAAGTGATTTACACATTCAGTGAAATTCCAATTAAAATAACAATGCTGTTTTCTGCAGATCTAGACAAAATAGTTCTTCATAAGAAACTAGAAAAGACTCTCAATAGCCAATGCAACCTTATGTAATTATAGCAAAGTGAGAGGCATCACTTTACCAGCCTTCAAGCTATACTACAAGGCAATAGGAACCAAAACAGCATGGTACTGGCACAAAATAGAGACATAGACCTATGGATCAGAAAAGCGAACCCAGAGATGAAATCACCCACATAGTCTCATACTATTTTTGATAAAAAGATAAAAACATACACTGAGGGAAAGTATTCTTATTTAATAAATGGTGCTAGGAAAACTGGAGAGCCACATGTAAAAGACTAAAACAGGATCCACATGTTTAAGCATTCCCAGAAATTAAATCATGATAGATAGCAGACTTAAATCTAAAGCAGGAAACTGTAAGAATCCTTGAAGAAATTGTTGGAAAAACTCTTACAGATATTGACCTAGGTAAGAAATTCATGAACAAGACCCCCAAAGCAATCACTGAAACAAGGAAAATAAATAAGAGGGTTCTGATTAAATTAGAAAATTTCTGCACAGTCAGGGACATGACCAAAAGAGCAAGTAAGCAACACACAGAATGGGAGAAAATAATTTGCATGCTATGCATCTGATAAAGAACTGATGACCATAACCTACAATGAACTCAACCAAATCAGCAAGAAAGAACCAAATAGTCCCATTAAAAAGGGAGCAAAAGACATGAACAGAAAGTTCTCAAATGAAGTTATACTAATGGCCAACAAATCATGAAAAAATACTCAACATCTCTAATCACTAGGGAAATGCAAAGCAAAACCACAATGAGATATCACCTAACTCCAGTAAGAATGACTCATATGAAAACGTCCCAAACCAACAGATGCTGGCACGGATGCAGAGAGATAGGAACTCTGGTATATTGTGGAACAGCAAGCTGGTACAACCTCTATATTGTATGGAGACACTGCACAGAACTGAAAGCAGACCTACCATTTGATACAGCAATTACACTCCTGGGTATACACCCAAAGGAAAATTGTCATTTTATAATAAGAACACCCACATGTGAATGTTTATAGCACCACAATTCACAATCGCAAAGATATAGAAACAACCCAAAGGCCCACCAATACAATACATGAATGGGTTCATAAATGTGATAGATACACACAACAGAGTACTACTCAGCCATAAAACAAGGCTATCTGGTATTTTTTGTGACAACGTGGGTAGAACTAGAAACCATTCTTCTAAGTGAAACATACAAGAATGGAGAAACAAACACATGTACTTAATGCCAAGGTGGAACTAATTGATCAATACTTAAATGCACATATGGGAATAAATGTTTATGGAAACCAAGCTGGAGACTGAGATGGGTCAATTCACACCTGCTGGGTACAGTACACATCATGTGGGTTAAGAACTCATTTATAACTTTGAGTTAGAACTGTACAAGTATGTAAACAAAGCCTGTGTGCACCTTAATATTATTTTAAAAATTGTTGAGAAAATTATAAAATAAAAGTAACCACAGGGCGGAGGATTAAAGATGGTGGCCGAGTAACAGCTTCCCTTCAACTGGGCACAGCGAGTCTGGGGGAGACAGGACTCCAGGCATCTCTGGCCGGTGGGATCTGCCTATAATCATCCCTTTGAGGATACAGGGAGCCAGCAAGGGACTTCTGGACCCCAAGAGGAGGACAAAAACAGTGGAGAACTGGCAAGTGATTCCGTGTGTTCCATTGACCTAATCACCCCGGCAAATGTTACTACAAGCAGCAGTGAGACTGCAAACTGGAAGAGCCTTACCCGTGAACTGTTTTGGTGTTCTTGGACTTGGCACTCAGTTGAACTGCCTTGGGGAGAGCTTCAGTAGAAGTGTGGAGAACTTTGGGCATTGTCTGG
>CAUYPK010083537.1:0-27873 GCA_963574355.1 Loris lydekkerianus | reverse complement strand
GGGTTAAATAGTTCAGTGGAATACAGTTCAGTTCAGCCGCCTACCTCTTCAGCTCAGCCTGGACTTGTGGACTGAGCTGAAGCACCGCCCCCTCAAGCAGACGGCAGAAGACGACTGGAGACTACGTGCATTTGATTAGGTACGCTCACACCAAATCAAATAACCTGTATGACCCGAGTATAAGCCGAGTTCGGGTTTTTCGGCACAAATTTTGCGCTGGAAAAAACTCGGCTTATACTCGAGTATATACGGTAAAAGTTTCCTTTCTACTTTCACAACCAATATTCCCAGCACAGTTTACAACACTGGCACTCTTTCTCCATGCCTGTCTCAGAGCACTCTGGGAGGCTGAGGTCAGTGGATTGCCTGAGCTTAGGAGCCCTGAGACCAACCTTAGCAAAAGCAAGACCCCACCTCTACTAAAAACAGAAAAACTAGTCAGGTGGTGTGGCCAACGCCTGTAGTCCCTGCTACTCAGGAGGCTGAGGCAAGAGGATTGCTTGATCCCAAGAGTTTGAGGCTGCACTCCAGCTGAGCAACAGAGAGAGATTCTGGGGTATAAAAGAAATTTTTTAAAAGAAAAGGGATGGTGCCTGTGGCTCAGTGGGTAGGGCGCCGGCCCCATATACCAAGGGTGGCAGGTTCGAACCCGGCCCCAGTCAAACTGCAAAACAAAAAATAGCCTTGCATTGTGGCAAGCGCCCATAGTCCCACCTATTTGGGTGGCTGAGGCAAGAGAATTACCTAAACCCAGGAATTAGAGGTTGCTGTGAGCTGTGACGCTACAGCACTCTACTGAGGGTGATAAAGTGAGACTCTGTCTCTAAAAAAAAATAATAAAGAAAAGATTGATCCTTAAAATAAACCCTCCTATTTGAAAATCCAAAGCTTCATCTCAATTGTCATTTGTTTTGGTAAATCTTCAATAGCATTTGACATGATTGACTCATTCCTCAAAAACTCTACTCTACCCAAAACTGAATTCCACTTGAGTTGTTCTCTACCGCCTCATCTCCAACTGTCCTGTTGCCAAGATTTTCAAATTTATTAAGCATTTAGATTTCAAGATGATGGACCATGTTCCTACCTTGAAGGCACTTACAACACACAAAATGAGCACTGAGTTTAACATCTATCACATAAAAGTGACTCAACATATAGACTTGTTGAGTGAATGAATGGAAACAATTAGGACTACTCTGAGACAGTAAATAATCCTAGAAGACAGTATATAATTAGACAGTATATATAATTCTGTGGTGCATTAGAAGTTCAGAGAACGCTGAAGTTGATGCTGGAGTCTACAGCAGAGTTTTACAACCTTTTTAATCTTATAGCACATTTGAATCTATGGTTAAACTTCCATGGCACACTTAAATTATGTTGACCCCCCAAAAGTAAAAAAGAATATACTTACTGAGTTTTGAACTTCTTTTGAAAATAATTTAATTAATGATCTTTAACATTTTCCTGGCATACCTAAGATTCTCTCACTGCACACCAGCGTACCCCAGCACACCATTTGAAAATCAGTGGTCTACACGATACCATCCAGAACACTTGTCTGAAACTAGAAAATAAAGGAGGGTCGGGCCTGGTTACTACTTGGTTGAGAGACTTTCTAGAAATATCTGATGGTGCAGGCTTAAAAAAAAAAATGAAGTAGGAGCTGTAGAAACTGGAGACTTTTCATCAAGAAAAGTTGATTCTTGAGCCGTTTGAGGAATGAGAAGGCTCTGAAAAGTCCTCAGAAGGGAAAGAGGACACGGAATCACAAGGACAAGATGGTGCAGGCAGGAAGAATGGCATTTTCTCATACGTAGAAGAAACAACAATTACAAGAGGAGAAGTTCTATGTTGGCCTTCAGGAGGCTTAGTCAAGAGTCAGGTGGAGGAGAGCAAACCTGATTCAGTCCCCACCGAGGTCCTTGAGAGCTATGTACAAGTTAGGCTGGCATTGGTGCGAGGATGGGCCGGAGATGGTAAAACATAGAGGCACCATCCGCAATGACCAGAACCAAGTCTAGAATAGTGACTGGGAAACAGAGAAGGAGTTAATCGGTTGATTATGTGTAGAACTTGAGGATATTTTCTGGTCCCATAGCATAATCAGTGCACTGACTGATGAGATGTCTCCTTAGCCACCCTCCACGCCCCACCAACCAGCCTGTAAGTTCCCCAAATACAGAGAGGATTAGCCCTTGCCGGGTGTCTAACACCGACCACATTGTAGGTACTTCACATGCATTTTAAGTAAAAAAAAAAAAAAAAAAATCTGAAACAGGGAAGTTAAACTTGAGTGGGTGGTAGAGAAAGAACAATGAATTTAATCTTATTTGAATTGAATTTGAGGTGAAATAATAAGAGGAAAATGTAGAATTTGTGACTGAAAATATAAGATCGCTCCTTTGGAAAGAAGGCAGAGTTAAATATGGGACATGGGAATCATTAATTGAAGTTCTTTCTCAATGACTTTATGCTGCCTCCTTTACTTGAAGTAAAGATGACTTTTACTATTCATATTGTTATGGGAGACTCCCTAACAAAGTCAAAGCAAGCAGAATTCCCCAGCTGGGTGTAATCAAGATTGGGATGTAATCAGTCGCCTTGGGTATAATCAAGCTATTTGTTTCTCCTACAACAAACAAGCAAATAAACAAAAATCGCACAGGCAAACTTCACTATCTCTTCTGGGGTGGTTCTCTCTTTACTTCTCTTTCCTCAACTTCTCCTTATACGCTTCCTCTTTTATTATATTTCCTGTTTCCATTCTCCCAACCTGAGGTGCTGTGTCGGTGCCTGAGGCCTGGGACTTTCAGAGATGAGTAAACTCAGACCACAGGAAGGGTACAAAAGTGTCCTTTCAAGGAACAACTCCGGTTTCTTTCAGCAACGTGGGGTGGGGCCTGGGAAGACTCTGTGGCCACTGAGGAACAATACCGCCTTCATCACGTTGCTCTGCTATCTTTTCTAGCTCTGCTTACCCTGAGGGATTTAGGGTCTGCCGTAGTCTAGATGTCACATTGGTCTTGCCTGGTGTGCACTGCTTTTGTTCTGGAGTGTAATGTTCAAAAACAACATTTTTGAAGGATTTATACTTAAATGAGAAAATGTTCATGATCTATAAAGGGAGCGGGAAGGACTAGCCACCACACATATTGATTTTGATCCCAATTTTATTTTTTTAACATTTAAAAAATATATTTATTTTAATATTTATTTTAACTTTTTTTATTTTAGAGTGAGTTTAGAGGTTAAATCTTCAAATGTTTATCTTTTAGTTAACACTAGCTACGTTGCATAAGAAAAAACAGAATCTCTGAGTGGCCTTGAATTTTAATGACAAATCTTATCCACCTCTGCTTTTATACTCATAAAAATGTAAGTTCCCAATTGATGACTTTATATTTGTATTTTCTTTATTCTTCTCTCTAGTCCTCAAATTTAATGTTTTATAGAAAAGTAATCACTCTTCCTGCTTGCCCTGCACCCCACCCCAACCTGCTTGTCTGATTCTCTAATCCCTGCCTCTGCCTGGCTGACACAGCAGCCCCTTGCTGGCACAGTGGTAGCACCAGAGCCCTGCTTGATGGTGGAAAATACATTTAATCCAACACACATCTATTTGTCTCAGGCAGGGTTAGAAGCTCTGACTCTACTTCAGCTGCCATTTGGGGGTAAAGAAAAGTAAAATTCAGATCAATTGTGTCTCTAAGACTTTGGTCCCTAGTAAGGGAAAATGTTTTTGTTGTGTGCTTTGTTAGATTTGTCTTAACATCAAAGAGAATTTAGAGAATCTGAATCTGTAGGCTTGCAGAATCTTAGAGTAACGATTAAAGACCTCTTTTGAGCCGTAAGATTGCCGTCCATATTCTCCATCTGTGAGCAAAAAAATGGTTGTCTGTATTGATAGAGTCTTATAATGGAAGTCTCAAAATTTTATATTATTCCTATTATACCCACATTCCTTCAGGCTACATCTGAAAATCCTCTTTTTTTTTTTGAGACAGAGTCTCACTTGGTTGCCCTCCGTAGAGTACTATGGCGTCCCAGCTCACAGCAACCTCCAGATCTTGGGCTTAGGCGATTCTCTTGCCTCAGCCTCCCGAGTAGCTGGGAGTACAGGCACCTGCCACAGTGCCTGGCTATTTTGTTGCAGTTTGGCCAGGGCCTGATTCGAACCCGCCACCCTCAGTATATGGGGCTGGCACCCTACTCACTGAGCCACAACCACCACCCTGAAAATCCTCTTTTTTTAACAAAAAAAAAAAAAAATGCTTTAAACATAATGGTATGAGGATTAGAAAACAAGAAACAAAGCTACTATTACTCACAGATGATATGACTCCCTAAATGTTAATAGAAGATGCAGAAGAATCTGCAGGCAAATTATCAGAATTAATAAGAGTACAGCGCCTGTGTCAATTATCACATCGATATACAAAATCAATATACAACAGCAACAAAGAGTTAGAAAACTGAAATTCTGAAAAGACATATTCAGCCACTTAACACCTTTAAAGTCCAGAACACCTGCAATAAATACCAAATGTTAACAAGGCTGTGGATTAACAGGGACTCTTGTTCATCGCTGGTGGGAATACAAAATGGTATGGCCACTTTGGAAGGTAGTTTGGCAGTTTCTTACCAGAGTAAACATACTCTTACCACATAATTCAGCAACTGCAATTCCTCGGTATCTACCCAAAGAAGGTGAAAACTTATATTCATGCAAAAAACCTGCACGTGGGTATGTTTCTAGTACCTTTTTTTGTGATTGTCAAAGCTTGGAAGCAACCAAACTTTTTTCCATTCACCTAACTGAAAGATAATAGATGAGTAGACAAAGAAAGTCTGGCATATAGGAACAATGAGATATTATTTGGCACAAAAAAACAAATGAGCTATCAAGCCATGAAAAGACACAGAAGAAACTTAGATGCATTTCACAAAGTAAAAGAAGCAAACCTGAAAAGGTTACAGACTGTATAATTCCAGCTATCACATTCTGAAAAAGACAAAACTATGAAGACAGAAAAAAGGTAAGTGGTTGCCAAAGGCTGAGGGTGGAAGAGAGAAATAAGTGGAACACGGAAGAATTTTAGGGCAGTGAAACTGTTCTGTATGATACTATCATGATGGATGTATGTCATTACACATTTGTGAAAACCCACAGCATGTACAACACCAAGAATAAACCCTAAAGTACACAATGGACTTTGGATAGCAATGATGTATAGTTGTAGGTTCACCAAATGTTACAAGTATAGCACTCCAGTGCAGGATGCTGATATGGGAGTTGTTCTCGTCAGAGTTCTCTGGAGAAACGGAACCAATGGGATGGCTAGAGAGAGACAGATCTGTAACAGAAGATTTATTGGGGGAATTGTCTCTTGAAATAATGGAGGACAAGAAGTCCTGTGATATGCTGTGTACAAGTTGGAGAGTCAGAAACGCTGGTAGCATAATCAGTCCAAGTTTGAAGAGCTAAGAACTAGGAGCTCCAATGTTCAAGGACAGAAGATAGATGTCCCAGCTCAAGAAGAGAGGAATAATTTGCTATTCCTTTGCCTTTTGTTCTAATTGGGCCCTCAATGGATTAGGTGAAGTCCAGCAATATGATGCTTCCTTTCTGCAGAAGATGCTGGCTCAGTTTCAAGGTCTTCTCGTATGTGGTGTTTTGTTTCTGCTTCTATCTGGTGTTTTCTAATTTGACCTCTAACTGTTCCACAAACTGATTATCATGAACTTTTTCCTGCTATATGCCTTGAAGGTAGATCTTCAGTTTTCTTTTGTGCTTCACTCTTGACCTTTATGTGGGCTTATTTTATTATTATTTTTTTTTTTCTTTTTGAGACAGAGTCTCACTCTTGTCACCCTGACTAGAGTGCAGTGGCTTCATCATAGCTAACTGCAATCCTCAACTCCTGGGCTCAAGTGACTCTCCTGCCTCAGCCTCCCCACTAGCTGGGTCTACAGGTACACACCATTAAGCCACAATTTTTCTTGTTTTTAGTAGAGATGGGGTCTTACTCTTCCTTAGGTGGTCTTGAACTCCTGAGCTCAAGTGATCCTGCCTCCTAGGCCTCTCAGAGTGCTACGTTTATAGGTGTGAGTCACCAGGACCAGCCTTCAATGATACTGTTTTTTACCTATTACAGTGAGGGAAACAGTCCTCCAGGAAACAGAAAGTTCCCCAGTATGGAATGGGGTGAGTGTGGAGGGTAGGCTATTTAGAGTAACTAGAATCTCACGTATGAGATTCCTTATAAAGATCTAAGAGGAAAATGGAATATGCCAGGTAACAAGTACACCAAAGGCCCAGACTCCACCACTATACCACATATACAAGTAACAAATTTCAGCTCGCATCCCCTAAACCTATTAAAATAAAAATAAGTGAGTAATAAATACATAGGATAACGCAAAGAGCATCTTTTTAGTACTATAAAACCTACAGGTTCTTTTGGCAAGTACGCATAATTTGGGGCATTAATAACTGTGTAAAACCAACTAAGTAATCTGAAGTTCATCTGTGAATAAACACAAGTGTTTGCACCTCAGAATCCCCACTCTGCAGTAAAGGTCAGTTGTCTTACACAAATCTCAACAATGTGTTGGAGTGAACGAGGTGGTGCCAGAAAAGTGAGAGAAAATGGGAAGAGGCAGGAATCCAGGCTCCTGGTCTTTGATGGGAAATCTTCCCCTTTTATTCTCTGTGGTGACAGAGAATGGGGAAATGTGAGACACATGTGCAGTGAGAAGAGATGTCATGCCCTATTTCAGCTCAAAGGTCCTTAGGAATTTAGTGTCATTCACACTCCTCACACAGCCCACTATGGGGCTGTTAACTTCTATCAGCGTGACAGAAGTCCAGTTTCCCATCCCTGGACACTCTTTCCAGGACAAAAATCCACTGAGGACATCCACACGGCATGTTGAATGAGGCAGCACTTAAGGGGCAGGCCTCCAGTTGCCCCTGTTCTGGAGATCCTCAGCTTCCCCACAGAGACCGTTGTCACTGGAAGTCATATTACCTTATCTATCACTATCCAACTTAGGAAGACACTGACAGATTAAAAAATTTTTCTGCCCAAGGAAATGGAATTGCTTTAATGGCTTCTTTTCTCAACATTGTGATTTTATGTTTTCTGAAAGCATCTGAGTGTCCTTTCTGGGTTTATAATAAAAATCAAACCCTCATCTAATCCACAAAAAATTGCAGAGTCAAGGAAGGATATCAGAGACTCTGATAGTTCTCTTTAAGAAAAAATTGAGGTCGTTAATATTTTAACTCAAGTCATGCTTCTGTAACTGCTCAAAAATATTATTCCCATGAAAAATCCAAGACATGGTTAATTTACCTAAAGTCAAGAACCAAGAAGCGGTGAGCTGCTATTCGAACTCAGATCTAGTTGTCTCCCCTGCCTTTGGAAGCAGCTGTGATGTGGTAGAGAGAGAGACATCTGATCCCCGCACCCATTGTGCTGCGGGGCCTTTCTCATGCAGATAGGAACTGTTCTGCATACCTAGATTTGTAATGTGAGCGCAGTGACGCGCTACATTTTGAATCAACGCGCAGCAAAGGCAAAAAGGATTTTGGGTTGTCTTTCTACTTGGGTTTCCAAAATCTGATTCTATTGACAACAGAACAATTTGCACCTGTTTCTTCCAGAGTCTTACTTGAATTCTTTATTTTTCCCATTCTTGAGGCTGCCTGTAAATCTAGAGCAGTGTTCCTTAAAGGATCTATGTGGACCAGCTAAACCAGAGTCACTCACTTAGAGGTCCTTTGAAAAATATACAGGTTTTGGCTGGGCCCAGGGACTCCTGCCTGTAACCTAGCATTTTGGGGTTAAGGAAAGGGTTTGCGTGAGGCCAGGAGTTTGAAACCAGCCTGAGCAACATAACAAGACTTTGTTTCTACAAAACATACAAAAATCAACCTGGCATGGTGGTGTGCACCTGTAGTCCTGCTACTCTGGAGGATGGCTTGAGTCTAAGAGGCTGCTGTGAGCCATGATGTCACTGCACTCTAGCCCAGGCAACAAAGTAAGACCTCATGTCAAAATAAAATTAATTAATTAAATAAATAAACAAAATAAAATAAACAGCTTTTCAGGTCTCACACAGATTTACCCACTCACAAATTTCCTAGAGAGAGGAGTGAATTGGAAAAATCCTCAGGGCATTTTTATATGTCCCTGAGGATGTTTATTACACTGAAATTTGAGAATCACTGAGTTTATAGAGAAATGAGACAACAATAGTTTGTGCCTGAGTGGTTTGAAAACAAGAGAATTGAAATCACGATCAAAATCAGAGTAACCTCTGGCTTGGCGCCTGTAGCTCAGCGGCTAGGGTGCCAGCCACACACACCGGAGCTGGCAGGTTCGAATCCAGCCAGGGCCTGCCAAACAACAATGACAAGTACAACCAAACAATAGCTGGACATCATGGTGGGCGCCTGTAGTTCCAGCTACTTGGAGGCTGAGGCAAGAGAATCGCTTAAGCCCAGGAGTTTGAGGTTGCTGTGAGCCATGATGCCATGGCACTCTACCGAAGGCCATATAGAGAGATTCTGTCTCAAAAAAAAAAGAAAAGGAAAAATCAGAGTAACCTCCACACAATCTTTCTTAGTTAGGGAAACTGAACTCTTTCAAGAATGCAGCCTAAAACTACCTTCAATTGCCTTTTTTATTTATTTAAATATATTTTTCCAGGTTCATAATAATTTGTAAGAAGGAAAAATTAAAAGAAACAGGAAAGGGTGGTGTCTGTGGCTCAGTGGGTAGGGCGCCGGCCCCATATACCGAGGGTGGCAGGTTCAAACTCGGCCCCAGCCAAACTGTAACAAAAAAATAGCCAGGTGTTGTGGTGGGCGCCTGTAGTCCCAGCTACTTGGAAGGCTCAGGCAAGAGAATCACCTAAGCCTGGGAGTTGGAGGTTGCTGTGAGCTTCATGATGCCACGGCACTCTGCCAAGGGCGATAAAGTGACTCTACAAAAGAAAGAAAGAAAGAAAGAGAGAGAGAGGAAAAGCAATGAATCCCCAACAATTAAAAAAACAAACAAACAGGAAAAGATACATATTATTCTAATGCCCACTAGACAACTACTTTTAACATTTTGATATATTACCTTCCTTTCTTTAAAGAAAAAATTTTTTTTTTTTTTTTGTAGAGATGGAATCTCATTTTCTCACCTTTGGTAGAGTGCTGTGGCATCACAACTCACAGCAACCTCAAACTCCTGGGGTTAGGCAATTCTCTTGCCTCAGCCTCCCAATTAGCTGGGACCACAGGCATCCAGCACAATGCCCGGCTATTTTTTTGTTGTTGTTGCTGCAATTTGACCAGGGCTGGATTTGAACCTGCCACCCTCGGTATATGGGGCCAGCGCCACTGAGCCACAGGTGCCGCCCTCTTTAAAGAAATTTGCCTATTCCTATCATAAGGATGATTTAGAAATGAGCTCCTTGGTCAGGAGCAAACATTGCATCAAACCTCTATTATACTGGTAGAAGAATTGTGGTCCAGGAAGATAAATCTATATCCTGAATAAGTTCTTCAGAGAGGACAGATTGCTGTCTCCCCCCTGGTGATCAACCTGCCATGAGGTATCTTCTGGTCTTCCCCAAGGCAAGGAGCCGGGGATGGGCTCAGCGTCAGTCCCTGCTATTGGCAGGTTAGGCACTGAGCCACAGGGATGGCCACGGCAGCTTCAGGGAGGGATTGCCTGCTGCTGAGCCCGTGAACAACCTTCATCCCTGCCCTGTGGCCACTCAGCAAGCACTAAGCTAAATGTAGAACACAGAGCAGGTCCAGCATTGCGGCCAAACTGCCGGTCACTATCTTATCCATGAATCAGGACATGTGTACAAGTCTGACAATGAAGTTCTTGAACTTGTCTCAGAAAACGTGCCACAGGCTCGGTGTCTATAGCTCAGTGGCTAGGGCACCAGCTACATACACTGGGGCTGGCAGGTTCGAATCCAGCCCCGGCCTGCCAAACAACAATGACAACTCCAACCAAAAACTAGCTGGACATGGTGGTGGGTGCCTATAGTCACAGCTACTTGGGAGCCTAAGGCAAGAGAATCACTTAAGCCCAGCAGTTCGAGGTTGCTGTGAGCTGAGACACCATGGCACTCTACCCAGGGTGACAGCTTGAGACTCCATCTAAAAACAAAAAGAAAAAGTGCCACGTACCTCATTACTGAATATCACTATGGTCACCTCTGAAGTACTCCCCTTGGGAAGCTCTGCACCAAAGCCAGTGCTTAGTCCACACCTTGAACAATTTTGGAACTCTTTTTCTGCAATGACCATCAGAGCCACTATTGTACAAAGTCTCACAATTAATTAAGTTCACAGACTTGCCACCATGCACTTAAGTTGGCAGCACTGAATAGCCTTGGTATATCTGTGTCTTACAGCTGTGTTCGTGTAGATGTGTGGCGGTGTCTTGCTGAGTGGAGTTCATTATTGTGTTGCCTCATTCTGTTCCCCTCACTCCCACCCCTCCCTCCCCAGTCCCTCTCACCACCATGCTGGAGGAAGAAAAGCTGCCATGTTGTGAGAAGCTCTGTCCAAAGACCTCTGTGGCAGGTGCCAAAGCCTTATCAGTGAGGTTGGAAGTAGGTCCTTCAACGCCATTCAAGTCTCAAGACTTGGTTTGTGATCAAAGAACCTATTTCTCAGGGTAAGTATACTACTGAGTCTGGCCACAGTTCACTGATCTGGCCATGCCCTCGCATGACATCCCTTGGAAGCAGCAAGGCTGATAAAACAGATTCCTGAAGATTCAGTCGCAGTGCCAGCTGGGAGAAATTACTCTGCAAGACGAGCAAACTATCCTATGGGATGTGGGCTATTCTTGGAATCAGAAACTAAGTAATACCTCTTTCTATCATAGGCAGAATACGTGGATCAAGAGGTAGAAGTAGATAACAGTTAACTATGATTAACAATTAATTAACAACCCCCAAAATTTTGTTGCCCATTCTGCAAGTTTAATTGCTGTTGGTTTAAAGGTTTTAGTTCACGAAAGAGGAATGCTTCCACCAGAGGTCACAACAATGGCTCCACTGAATTGGAAGATGAGACTTCCACTGCTCGTACGCTTTTCATGCTCTTGAAATAATAAACAAAGATGGGATCATTGTTTTTGCTGGGGCAATTGCTCCCACTTACTAAGGGTAAACTGAGTGGCTGCTACTACAATAATGGTGACAGGGAGACTATGTCTGGCTCTACACAGCAGTCCCCAATCTTTTTGGCACCAGCGACCAGTTTCATGGACGATTTTTCCACAGACTGAAGAAAGGGTGGTTTGGGGATGCTAAAAGTGCTTTCCATTTATTGTGTACTTTATTTGTGTTACTATTACGCTGTAATATGTAATGAAATAATTATACAACTCACCGTAACGGCAGCCCTGAGGTTGTTTTCCTGCAACTAGATGGTCCCAGCACCAGCTCACCATCTCAGCTCCAACTCAGATCATCAGACATTAGATTCTCATAAAGCATCTAGAACCTAGATCCCTCCCAAGAGCATTTTACAGTAGGGTTCCCTCTCTGAGAATCTAGTGCCACTACTTATCTGACAGGAGGCGGAGCTCAGGTCAGCAGTGGGGAGTGGCTGTACACAGGAATGAAGCTTCACTCGCTCCCCACAGCTCACCACCTGCCGTGCAGCCTGGTTCCTAACAGGCCAGGGACTGCACTGGTCTGTGGCCTGGGGCTTGGGGACCACAGCTCTAAGGAGCCTCTGAGTACCACCAAATCCAGAAGTGAAACTTAAGGCCAAACTACAGCAACATGTAAAAGACTAACCACTAAGATTCAGAGCCTTCAGGAGTAAAAGTTTAGATCATTTCTGTTTTTTTTGGAGACAGAGTCTCAAACATTGTTGCACTCCATGCCAGAGTACCGTGACGACGTCACAGCTCATAGCAACCTCAAACTCTTGGGCTCAAACGATTCTCTTGCCTCAGCCTACAGAGGAGCTGGGACTACAAGGTGCCTGCCACAACACCTATTTTGAGAGATGGGGTCTCACTCTTGCTCAGGCTGGTCTCACACTCCTGAGCTCAGGTGATCCACCCACCTCGGCCTCCCAGAGTGCTGGGATGACAGGTGTGCGCCACGCGCCCGGCCTGATTTGGATCATTTCTGTCAGGGAAGAACTGACTGGCTGAGGTGCCAGTTGATGACAAAGGAAGTAGAGACAACGTAGTAGACATGACGCACAGCGCTGTAGCAGCTGCTGATTACGACGTATTGATATTTATTTACTTACTTTTCCTTTCCCCTCCACCGTCCCCCATTATTTTATATAAGGACTGTTATTGTTGGTTAACTTCACAATTCAGACTATGTTAGAATATTCAAGTGGAATTGTGTACAACAAACATCACCCAGATATGCCTGTGGTGACTGTTGAAACTTTGGGCCCCTCTTTTAAGGAAGAGGATAAAAATCTTTGTAAAAAAAGATAGTTGTATCTCACTGGGCCAAAGCACTGAGATACTATTGTTGGTCATAAGACAGAAACATGCAAATGGATGTTGAATGACCAAAAGGATAGATTCTGCGACTATTTACTGCCTCTCAGCTATAAGCACACCTTTCAAAATTCTGTTCCATGATGTCTGGATGTGCAAACTGTAACTTCCAGACTCCCTGCCTGGTTTCTGGTTAGGTTTTACAAAAGGGAAGCCCTACGTGGAGCTTGGAAAGAGGAAAACAGGGAGGGAGAAAGGACTGTCCCTGTTTCCAGGTCGTCAAGATTGTCCCAGCAACGGCAGCAGCAGCAAACTATGACTCCAAGCTTCTGTCAACCCTATCACTGGCCCTGCCACACACCCTTGCCGTGACCCCGTGGCGGTAGGAATATTAGTCCCACTGTGCTCCCTCGCTTGCTGGGCCATACAAGCACCTGCCAGGTTGCACCCCTACTACCCCTTAGCAGTCTGAGAACCAGCTGCAATGCTCTTGAGTTCCAACCAGCTAAAACCTCCCCGCTCCTGAGAAAGCTGACCATCGGTTCCAAACAGCTTTTCCTCCTTCAAACTGCTAGGTTCTAATCACACCACTGTTAGCTTTCATTTCCCCATCCCTCCCACTGTTAACTGCTTTATGCATTTATCAACCTCTCCTTATCTTAGTGTCTGCTCTTTCCTCTTTCAGCCTTCCAACAACTACCTAACTCATTTCCTGTATAGGATAACGTTTGTTTGCAAGGTCTAATGAGATTTCTTTTTCTTTTCTTTTTTTGAGACACAGTCTCACTTTGTTACCCTCCGTAGAGTGCCATGGTGTCACAGCTCACAGCCTGGGCTCAAGCAATCTCGCTGCCTCGGCCTCCCAACTAGCTGGGACTACAGGCACCCGCCACAACCCAGCTATTTTTAGAGACTGGGTCTCGCTCTAGCTCAGCTGGTCTCGAATGCCTGAGTTCAGGCAAACCACCTGCCTCAGCCTCCCAGAGTGCTAGGATTACAGGCATGAGCCACCACACACGGCCTAATGAGGTATCTGTTTCCCTGACTTACTCATAAGGGCATATAACCAGGTGAAATTTCACAATTAGTATTTTTAGACCAGTTTATTGCAGTGGGGAGGAAAAATCAGTATTCTGGTCATGACTGCCTTGGGGAACAATAAAACACATAACAGAAAATTCAAAATAAGCCCGATGGGCCGGGCAGGGTTGGCTCATGCCTATGATCCTAGCACTCTGGGAGGCCAAGGCAGGTGAATTGCCTGAGCTCAGGAGTTTAAGACCAGCCTGAGCAAGAGCGAGACCCTGTCTCTAAAAATAGCCAGGTGTCATAGTGGTCTAGCTCCTTGGGAGGCTGAGGCAAGAGAATCACTTGAGCCCATGAGTTAGAGGCTGCTGTGAGCTGTGACACCATGGCACTCTACTCAGGGTGACAAAGTGAGACTCTGTCTCAAAAAACAAATAATAAAAGTCTCCATTAGTGATTTGGTAGGGTTGATCCATTTATATACTAGAAATGGCTGCCTCAGTTGTTCCACTTCCCAGACTCTTACAGACTGCGTATGTATGGTCTGCGTCCAATGACTTCAAGTCACTGCAGCTTTATGTGGTGGTCCAGGAGGTTCTGTCCTCCTAGGGACTTCCTATGCAGCTGGGGTAGAGTGCCTTTTTTTTTTTTTTGAGAGAAAGTCTTGCTATGTTGCCTTCAGCAAAATGCTGTGGCATCACAGCTCACAGTAACCTCAAACTGTTGGGTTTAAACCAGCACTTGTCAACCTGTGGGTCACTACCCACAGGAACTGTATTAAAGGGAGGGGAGGGTGGGGGGAGGGTAGGCAGAGGGAGGGGGATTGGTGGGATTACACCTGTGGCGCATCTTACAAGGGTATAAGTGAAACTTAGTAAATGTAGAATGTAAATGTCTTAACACAATAACTAAGAAAGTGCCAGGAAGGCTATATTAACCAGTGTGATGAAAATGTGTCAAATGGTCTATAAAACCAGTGTATGGTGCCCCGTGACTGCATTAATGTACACAGCTATGATTTAGTAAAATAAATAAATAAAAAATAATAATAAAGGGCTGCAGCATTAGGAAGGTTGAGAACCACTGGCTTAAGCGATTCTCTTGCCTCAGCCTCCCAAGTAGCTAGGACTACAGGCGCCTGCCACAACACCGGGCTATTTTTTTGTTGTAGTTGTCATTGTTGTTTGGCAGGCCCAGGCCAGGTTTGAACCTGCCAGCCCTGGTGCATGTTGCTGGCACCCTATCCACTGAGCTACAGGCACCGAGCCTGGGGTATAGTGCTTGACCTAGTGCTTGACCTTTGAATATACAGATGGCCCCAACTTATAAAGGTCAGACTTAAGATTTTTCAATTTGCCATGGTGCAAAAGCAGTACAAATTGAATAGAAACTGCACTTTGAATTTTTATCTTTTCTTGGGCTATTGATACATGGCACAATAAACACACTTTTACGATGCTGGGCAGCACGGAGCTGGAACTCTCAGCCAGCCATGTAATCATAAGGGTAAACAACTGGTAAAACCATTCTATTTGTCAGTACAAAATTCAATAACTTACAGAAGCTGTTCAACACTTAATTACAAAATAGGTTTTTGTTAGATTATTTTACCCAACTGTATGCTACTGTAAGTGTTCTGAGTATGCTGAAGGCAGGCTAGGCTAAGCTATGATGTTCAGTAGGTTCAGTATATTAAATGCATTTTTGACTTTCAAGGCTTTCAACTTACAGTAGGTCTATCAGAAAATAATCCTGTGCTAAGTCAAAAAGCAAGTGTATTGAATGAAGGGTACCACATTGCTGTCTAACTATGACACAGAGCCAGGAAAGGAAAAGGAGATGCTACTGCTCAAAGAGATGAGAAAACAGGCATCTGAAGATCCCCACCAGGTGATGGCATAAGTGCCCAGCCCATTAACATCTACACCAACTACATACAACTCTTCCCCTCACTACTGTTTTTAGTGTTCATTATAATCTATAATTCTATAATCTATAAATTTACTGGGATTATTCTTTGTTAACTTTGCCACAAGGAGCCCCTGAGTGTTTTTCCCCCAGCCTCCTTCTTTAGGAAATGCTGGCGTGCCCAGAGGGATCGCTGAAGAAACACAACATCTCCCGGCCGGCTCTATAGTGGAGCTACTGAAGTAGCACACACTGAGAACTAGACAAACACCAAACGTCACACTAATTCTCTGGTTGAAGAACAAACCAAAAGAAACAACCAGCCATCATTATCACTATCACCAGCACCACTACCACCACCACCACAATAAAAGAGTCTGATTATTTTAATTATCACCCAAACAATGTTTTCACAATTATTCCCCCTAAAAAGACACTTTCCTTACATTAGTTGTAAAATCCATTCCTCCCTTTAACTTCCAATAACAGATACAGAGAACTAATCTAGAGGCCTGTTAACTTCCAACATAGAAGATCTCTGGTAAAGCTGGACTGGGGGACAAGAGACCTGGGACCTGAGGTCAAAATAGAGCTGCCTATTATCTTCCCTTAAATGTAGGTTTAGCCCCTGCCAGTGGGGAAGATTTTCAAGACATACTCTAAGGAAACTGGCCCAGCCAGCTGCCTAAAGGATCACAGGTCTCTCTAAAATCACTTACTGTACAAGTGTCTGTTCACAAAGCAGCATGGGAGGAGGACAGGGGCGAGTCCCGGCCCTTCTTAGTTCTTTTGCCGCAGGCAGGGCAGCAGTTGCAGGTGGGAGGGGAGCTGTTCCCCCTGAAGTCAAGGCTCTTACCAACCAGATTAACCACACCTCTCCCTCCTTTGAAAGAGCTACTAGAAATGTTCACAGCAATTCTGCTTTCTCCTGGGGTGGGGGGATTAGCTTTATCCTCCTGTAAATGTCTAAAGGCCAAACTCTGAAAGATTTTCCTGACATACTCCTTCTCAGTACCTATTATAAGAGGACGACATGAAATTCAAAAATAATACCAAAACAAAGATCCATAAAAAATTCTAGACCAGCACTGCTAGCCACTAGCCAGACGTGGCTATTTAAATTAATTAAAGTTAAATAAAACTAAAATTCATTTTCTCAGTTACCCTACCCACTTTTCAGTACCCACATATGGCTACTGGGTTCCTTACTGGACAGTGATGATATAGCACATTTCCATCACCAAGGAGGTTCTACTGAATAGCACTGTGCTAAACATAATAAAGCAGGATGTTGAATTAAAACTTTACTTTTCTAGTCATAATTAAATGTTATCCAACATTATGCTCACAAATTTCCTAAAAATAATTCTAAAATACTACCATCCTTATACATTTTCAAGTTGACATAGAAATTTTTCATCAGGGGCCAGGCACAGTGAGTGGCTCACGCCCATAATCCTAGCACTTCGGGAGGCCAAGGTGAGAGGATTACTTAAGGTCTCTGTTGTTGAGACCAGACTGGGCAACAACATAATGACAAGTCTCTACAAAAAAATAAAACAACTATGGGCGGCGCCTATGGCTCAGTGGGTAGAGAGTCAGCCCCATATACCAAGGGTGGTGGGTTCAAACCCAGCCCCAGCCAAACTGCAATAAAAAAATAGCCGGGCATTGTGGCAGGTGTCTGTAGTCCCAGCTACTCGGGAGGCTGAGGCAAGAGAATCACCTAAGCCCGGGAGTCGGAGGTTACTGTGAGCTGAGATGCCACAGCACTCTACGGAGGGTGACAAAGTGAGACTCTGTCTCTACAAAAAAATAAAAATAAAATAAATAATAATAAAAAAACAAAAAAAATAAAAAAACTAGCCAGGCATGGTAGCAAGTGCCTATAGTCCCAGATACGCAAGAGGCTTAGGCAGGAAGAACACTAGCTCAGAATTTCAAGGCTGTAGTAAACTATGATTGTGCCGCTACATTCCAGCCTGAGTAGCAGAGTGAAACTCTGTCTTTAAAAAATAAAAAAATAAAATTTTCAGTGAACATAAGACTCAAAAATTTAAAAATTTCTTCTGATCATTAATTATAATTACTATTACTATACAACTGAGCATAAAAAATGTATAATTTGAAATCCGTAAACTATTGTTACAAATACATCTCAATGAGATCGATTCTCTGTTGCCTGGGTTAGAGTGCAGTATGTCACTATAGCTCACTTGCAATCTCAAACTGCTTGGGCTCAAGTGATTCTTCTGCCTCAACCTTGCAAGTAGCTGGGACTACAGGTGAATGTCAACACACTTGGCTATGTTTCTGTATTTCATAGAGATGGGGGTCTCACTATGTTGCCCAGTCTGGTCTTAACTCTTTGCCTCAAGAAATCTTCCAACTTGGCCTCTCAAGTGCTAGGATTATAGATGTTAGCCACCATACCTGGCCAGATTGATTTCTTTTTTTCTTCTTTACAGTCTCACTCTGTTGCCCTGGGTAGAGTGCTGTGGTGTCACAGTAACCTCAAATTCCTGGGCTCACGCAATCCTCTTGCCCCAGCCTCCTGAGTAGCTGGGACTACAGGCATGTACCACTGTGTCCAACTAGTTTTTCTATATTTTAGTAGAAATGGTGTCTCACTCTTGCTCAAGCTGGTCTTGAACTCCTAAGCTCAAGCAATCCACCTACCTGAGCTTCCCAGAATGCTAGGATTACAGCTGTGAGCCACAAAGGCGGGCCTGATGCTTTAAAAAAAAATTAGATCATGTATCAAGGATGTTGTTAATTGCTGGATGACAAAGAGTTAAACTGGAACATCAAAGTTTACCAAATAAGTGTATTAAAAATGTGTATTAATAATTGTGTGCATTGGCCGGGCATGGCGGCTCACACCTGTAATCCCAGCACTTTGGGAGGCTGAGGTAGACAAATGGCCTCAGCTCACTAGTTTGAGACCAGCCTAAGCTAGAGTGCAACCCCATCCCTAAAAATAGTCAGGTGTTGTGGCGGGTGCCTATAGTCCCAGCTACTGAAGAGGCTGAGGCAAGAGAATCACTTGAACCCAAGAGTTAGAGGTTGCTGTGAGCTATGACACCAGGCACTCTAAAGGGGCAACAAAGTGAGACTCTGTCTCAAAATTAAAAAAAAAAAAAAAAAAATTATGGGCGGCACCTGTGGCTCAGTGGGTAAGGTGCCAGCCCCATATACTGAGGGTGGCAGGTTCAAACCCGGCCTCAGCCAAACTACAAACAAAAAATAGCCAGGCTTTGTGGCGGGTGCCTGTAGTCCCAGCTACTCGGCAGGCTAAGACAAGAGAGTTGCCTAAGCCCAGGAGTTGAAGGTTGCTATTGAGCTGTGACGCCATGGCACTCTACCAAGGGTGACAAAGTGAGACTGTCTCCCCCCCCCAAAAAAAAAAAATTGCATGCATTTATAGAGTATTATTCCCACATGGTAGGTATGAATGAGCAAAGAATCAATTAATACTGTACTAAGCATTAAACTCAGCTGGGCACAGTAGCTCATGCCTGTAATCCTAGCACTCTGGGAGGCCAAGGTAGGAGCATTGCTTGAGCTTGGGTATTCAAGAACAGCCTGATTGAGAGTCAGACCCTGTCTCTACCTAAAATAGAAAAAATTAGCAAGCTGTTCTAGCACACACCTGTAGTCCCAGCTACTCAGGAGGCTGAGGCAGGAGGATCGCTTGAGCCCAGAAGTTTGAGGTTGCTGTGAACTAGGCTGATACCACTGCACTTTAGCCTGGAGCAACAGATTTTCAAAAATAAAAACAAGCAGGCTCAGTGCCTGTAGCTTAGTGTTTAGGGCGCCAGGATACACTGAAGCTGGTAGGTTTGAATCCAGCCCAGGCCTGCCAAACAATGACAACTGCAACCAAAAAATAGCCAGGTATTGTGGCGGGCACCTGTAGTCCCAGCTACTTGGGAGGCTGAGGCTAAAGAATGGCTTAAGCCCAAGAGTTTGAGGTTGCTGTGAGCTGTGATGTAACACCACTCTACCAAGGGCAACATAGTGAGACTCTGTCTCAAAAAAAAAAGAATAAAAACAAACAAAAAATAAGCAGTAAACTCATAAAGCTTAAAATAAAAAAAGATTTAAACATTCTAATGGCCTTTTGGCAAAGTTAATAAAAATCTTTCTTCTAATAATTAGGGGAAAAAGTTGTATTTAAAGATTTGATGTTGATCTGCTGAAAGTAAACAATGAAACTTTCTTCCTATTTAAAATCACATAAAACATACAAATAAGATGCAAGTTTGTTGGGTGTGATGCCTCACGCCTATAATCCTAGTACTCTAGGAGACTGAGGCAGATGGATTACCTGAGCTCACAGGTTTAAGACCAGCCTGAGCAAGAGCAAGTCCCGTCTACATCTCTAAAAATAGTCTGGTGTTGTGGTGGGCACCTGTAGTCCCAGCTACTCAGAAGGCTGAGGCAAGAGATTGGCTTTAGCCTAAGGGGTTGAGGTTGCTGTG
The DNA here is from genome assembly GCA_963574355.1 of Loris lydekkerianus. Classification (NCBI taxonomy): domain Eukaryota; kingdom Metazoa; phylum Chordata; class Mammalia; order Primates; family Lorisidae; genus Loris; species Loris lydekkerianus. Next base: position 7,946 of record CAUYPK010083537.1, on the reverse strand, counting down.
AGCTACGACACTAAGAGCACTCTACCAAGGGAGACAAAGTGATACTCTGTCTCAAATTAAAAAAAAAAAAAAAGTAAGATTGTATCTTATTAGATACATTATACATTATACATTAAATAAGAAATGTCAAATTTTGAATCAAAAGCTTTATATTTCAAAGAAAAAATAGTATGGTTAATCAAAATATGTGCCTAAACTATTGACAGTTTTGTTATCTTAATGGTAGCTTGTTTATGCCAGCAGCAAAGAAGCCTGGTGGGCAAATAGAAGTGAAATCTTGAAAGGCGTTTTCCACAGCTTGTTGAGAATTATGTATTTTTCTTTGCAAGAAGTGGTTCAAAGACTGGAAGAAGTGGTAGTCAGTTGGTGCAAGGTCTGGTGAATATAGTGGATGACAGAGAGTTTCCAAGTCCAGCTTCTGTAGTTGGAGCAGCATCATTTGTGCTACAAACGGTCTAGCATTGTCTTCCAAGAGGACGGTCTCTATTGACCAGTCTCAGCTGCTTAAATGCCAGCATCCTCCTCACTTCCTTCAACTGGATGCGGTTGACATTACTGTAATTGAGTGACCAGGTTTCACGAACCTATAGTGAATAAGCCAGCGCTGGACAACCATTCTTTATTTTTTTGATAAATATTCTGTTTTGGGCTGTGTCTCGGCACTTCATCTTTATCCAACGATTGTGCCAAATGCTTATGATTGTCAAAAGAAGCCATTTTCATCACATGTAACAATACAGTATAGAAATGGTTTGCCTTTGTGTCCTGACAGCAAACAAAGACAAGGTTTGAAATTATTTCCCTTCTGATGCTTGCTTAATTCATGTAAAACCATCTATCCAGCTTCTTTACCTTGCCAGTTTGTTTCAAATGGCCCAATATTTTTACAGTAGTACCATCAAGAACCCTGCTGCCAATTCACATGGATTTGTTTCCATGACAGCTTTCAGCTCATCATTACCACCTTTACCTCAGCTCACCTCATTTCAAGACTAAAATGACCACAACAGAACTTTTCAAACTACTGATGCTCCATGTGTTCATCAGCTACCTCTGTCCCAAACACTTTGCTGATATTTTGAGCTGTCTGCCTGCATTACATTGGTTCCTCGATAAGAATTCACATTTGAAAATAATGTAATTTTTTGCTTATCCATGGTTTCACAAAAATTTCTTTAAAAAAAGTAGTGCGCCAGCCACATACACCAAGGCTGGTGGGTTCGAGCCCAGTTCAAGCCTGCTAAACAACAATGGCAATTCTAACCAACAACAACAACAAAAAAAAATAGCCGGGCATGTGGCAGGCACCTGTAGTCCCACCTACTTGGGAGGCCGAGGCAAGAGAATCGCTTAAGCCTAAAGGTTTGAGGTTGTTGTGAGCTGTGATGCTCTGACACTCTCCTGAAGGAAACATGAGACCCTGCCTCAAATATATTTTTTTTAAAAATTTTTATTAGTGGCCGGGCTAATTAGTGGTGGCTCACGCCTATAGTCCCAGCGTTGTGGGAGGCCGAGGTGGGTGGATCGCCTGAGCTCAGAAGTTCGAGACCAGTACGACCAGCAGTGAGCCAGAGTAAGACTCCGTCTCTACTAACATCAAAAACCGAGCATCTCCAGAAGAAGAAAATGAACAACAAAAAAGAGTACTTCAAACAAAGAAGAATGTACAAGCAAGTTGAAATTAAAAATAAAAAAATAATAAAATAAAAATTTTTATTAGAGATAATCACATGCCAAAATAAGCATTTGAAGAAAAAGAATGTACCTTCACAATAAAAATAAAGCAAAGCGTCAAAGTGAAATGTCAGATATATCAATTGTTAGGCTTAGTAGTTAAGGAGATTAGATACTTCATAATTGATAACCTAATAGTTTGAGTGGGCTTTTCAGAGATTAATATTTCAAATTGTCCCTTTATTTGGTACCCTAGAGGTTTTCTTGTACTCTGAGAAAATGCACCATAGCAACATTAATATGGGTAAAAAATAAACTTTTCTAAAGAGGAAGAGTGGCAATTGTGAAAGAGGATCTAAAAAGGAAAACCTGCAAAGCCCTGCCTCAACTTTAGGCAACTCAATTTTAGGAGGAAATATATATTTAAGTAGAGAAATTTGGAAACCCATACTTTGAAAACTACCAACACCTGTGAGCCTGAACCTCAAGGAAAGGCTTTGTAAAACTCAAGCGGTGTGAGTACCCGTTTGAAGGCCTTGATTTAAACCAGTGTTTTTCAACCTTTCTTACCTCACAGCAAACTTGAACCTATAAACGTCTGTGGCATACTTAAATTATGTTGATCAAAAAAAAAAAAAGAATATAAAAAAGAATGTACTTAATGTGCTTTGAACTTCTTTCGAAAATAATTAATGATCTTTAAAAACTTTTATGGCACACCCAATACCCTCTCACAGCATACCAGTGCCACAGCACACTGGTTGAAAATCACTGATTTAAAGAATATTCTTAAAGACTATTGTACACAGTGCTAAATCAACAGATTTACTTCCATTTGGTAGTCTGAAACAAACATACTGACATAGAATTTTAGATATAAAACAGAAATGGGAATAGAATTTTGTTCTGGGAAAATAAAAATTCAAGTCACTTGTAGGCCTTACGAAAAATTCCTTTGAATTAGTTACTTTCCTTTACCTAAACCAAGACTCAGTAATAATGATACACCCAAACCAAGATTAATCACAAACTCATCATATCATTTACAGTGCTAACTTCAATCTGTCACTCCCAGATTCCCATTCTCTGCACTCCAGCCTTCCTCTTAAACATGCTGGCCCATCCAATCAGAAGCAGCAAAAATCATTCCAGTCTCAAGGCCCCCAAAGTTATCACAATCCCTCCACTAACTGCAGTGAAAGTATAGTTTCTTTTCTTATTTATTTTATTTTTTACATGAGTCTCACTGCTGTTCTTGGCAGAGTGCCACGGTGTCACAGCTCACAGAAACCTCAAACTCTTGGTCTTAAGTAATTCTCTTGCCTCAGCCTCCCAAGTAGCCGGGACTACAGGCACCCACCACAATGCCTGGGTATTTTGTTGTTGTTGTTGTCATTGTTGTTTAGCAGGCTGGGGCTGGCGTTGAACCCGCCAGGCAGTGTAGATGGCTGGCTCCCTAACCACTGAGCTATGGGGGCCGAGCCTGAAAGTATAGTTCCACCCTAAAAAGATCTCCTATCTCGAGTGCTATAGAAATGAACAACTTATAAAACTGCCCCACTTTAGGCGGCGCCTGTAGCTCAGTAGGTAGGGTGCTGGCCACATACACCTAGGCTGGCGGGTTCGAGTCCCGCCCAGGCCAGCTAGATAGCAAGGACAACTGCAACAGAAAAATGGCCAGGAGTTGCGGCAGGCGCCTGTGGTCCCAGCTACTTGGGAGGCTGAGGCAAGAGAATCACTTGGGCCCAGGAGTTTGATGTTGCTGTGAGTTTTGATGTTGCCTCACTATATTACACTGTGACACACTGAGCTGATATACCAAATTGGTTTCATTTGAATCACAACCTCAACTGTCTACAGGGATCAGGAAGTAATCTAAATGTGGAAGCAGGCTGGGTATAAGATAATACAGAATGATGAAAGCATGTTTAGTTCTAAAGGCACTTAATTAGTTTAATACCACAAGCCAAATAAAAATATACCTGGGGCTGAATGTGGTCAACTCTTAATTACAATTAAAATTTTGCAACTCTAAATGTTTGGCTTCCAAAACAGATTCAACAGATTCAAATTCAATAAATATTCACCAAGTACCCACTTGGTGGAAGAGACATATAATTATAATGAGACAATACCTATTAAATGTTATGTGGACACAGCAAGTATACTTGCATAAAGATGCCTCATTCTATTTTAGATGACATTTTAAAGAGCTTAAAATTATATACGAACTACAGATCAAATTTATATTTCTGACTTTATCACATAAAAAAGAAAAACACATTTACTTCGAGTATAAAGATATTTCATTTCAATATTTTAATACTGAAGTCAGCTATCACTCATACCCACCACCTCTCATAATTCATTGTCCTTATCTCAGGAGATGTTCAAAGTGAGATTAATTTGATCACACACTCTCAGCACATCTACAACATGGAAATTTATATCCAAATATAAGTCGGGTCTTTTAATAAGTTACTTCCTATTCATCATTTTACAGTATTTATGAAATGAATTAGTGCAATACATCATTGAGGTATCATTTAAGAGGTGAATACCCTATAGATTTGGATTTGTCATCCCAATTCCTTGGCATTCAATAATGTGTGTGTCTTTAGAGGCATCTTCTTCATCTTCTGATTTCTTCACCGTAAATTTAGCCTGAAATCAGAAGAGTATGTAGAATGTAAGTAATATGAAGAAAGATAAAGGAAAGAGCCTAGTACCCCAACCTAAGTAGGCAGGGAAAAAAATGTCAAATTCATTTTACTGAAGAAGCTACAGAGACAAAAAGATCAAATGATTCATGAGAAATTCAACAAATGATTCATGAGAAATTCAACGGCCTAGAGACAAAATATTTTGTTTTAAAACCCTGGTTCTTGTTCAAAAGTATATATACCTATAGAGTTTTGTTAGAATACATATGCCTCCATGCCCACTGAATCGGAAACCCCATGAATGTAGCCTGGGCAAGTACTAATTCTGAAATCTCAAACTGCTCATTATAATGTAGCTCCACATGGAACTAAAACATTTGTACTTCTATCTTGTCAAGTACCAAATTGTCCTTTAATTTCCTAAATTCTTCTTGCTAATTCCCTAAATATTATTCAAAAAGACCTAGTTCAGGCTCGGTGTCAGTAGCACAGAGCTTACGGTGCCAGCCACATACACCAAGGCTGGAGGGTTCGAACCCGGCCTGGGCCAGCTGAACAACAATGACAACTGCAACAAAAAAATATCCGGGCATCGTGTTGGGCACCTGTAGTCCCAGTTGTTTGGGAGGCTGAGGCAAGAAAATTGCTTAAGACGAATAGTTAGAGGTTGCTGTGAGCTGTGATGCCATGGCACTCTACTGAGGGTGACATAGTGGGACTTGGTCTCAAAAAAAAAGACCTAGTATGGAGAAAGTAGGTGGGGAGAAGGGGTGGTAGTGGTGATTAATATTTTCCTTCACCTTTATTAGATTTAACATCACTTATTAACTAAAGTTGGCTTTGAAATACATGCTCTCTATCACCGTATTTTGGGAACGTAATTATTTTGACAGCAAATGTATTAGTTTTAACAAAACTGAAATAAAATCAAAACAACTATTCAGGCACAGTGGCAAAACTGTTATAGCAGCTACCCAGGAGGCCGAGGCAGGAGGATCACTTGATTCCAGGAGTTTAAGAGCAGGCTAGGTAACATAGCCCAAATCAAATCAACTACGTAGGTTGACAGAGTCTGTGGGAAAGGGATTTCAAGTATGCCTAAAATCTTAGGATTCTCTGAAATACAATTAGAAAACCATTCCTCTGGGGCTTTCTTGAACAGTAATGTTTACAAATTCTGTCACTTTCAGTATTATGTGACAGTACTGACACACAGTGGACATTTAACATTACTGCTGAATTAATAAACACTGAAGTTCGATCTAGATAACCAAATTATTTATTTCATTATACATATAGGAGTATATATATTTTTCAAATTACAAGCATCTATAAATGCAAAGCACAAGTAGCAATTATGGAAATCTTTTCTAGCCAATACACTGTATAAACCTAAGTACAAATATCTATGGCCAGAAGGAGCCTTAAGAAACTAGTTAAACACTGGATGCGGCTCATGTCTGTAAGCCCAGCACTCTGGGAGGCCAACTTGGGTGGATAGCTTGAGCTCAGGAATTTGAGATCAGCCTAAGCCTTCAATTTCATCAGCCTTTTCCTACAATTTAACCCAAACCTATCCATACTTTCTAATAGCCAAAAAATAGCACATATTATAAAGACTCATACAAACAAGAGCAGGGCAACAGGGGCTTTGTGTCTTTCACACTTGTTATACTTAAACAAATGTTTAAAATTAGTATGTTCCCTCATAAAATTCTGAGTCATAAATTTTTTATCACTTTATAAAATATAACAAAATAGAAATATGTTACATGTTACTGAAAAAGTCAAGAAATTAAGCTCCAGGAGTCAACTGTGAGAAATGCAAATAGAAATAATTTAGGGGAAAGGAAAATATCTAAATGTCAACAGTGGTTTTACCGGCAAGCAGGAATTACAGGCAGGTTTTCCTCTCTATTTTTTAAATTTTGTGTAAGAAATTATGTTAGTTTCATGATAAAATATACTTATTGGCTGGGCACAGTGGCTAATGCCTGTAATCCTAACACTCTGAGAGCCCAAGGCAGGTGGACTACTTGAGCTCCCAAGTTTGAGACCAGCCTGAGCAAAAGTGAGACCCTATCTATACTAAATATAGAAAAACTAAGATAAAAGGATCACTTGAGCCCAAGAGTTGGAGGTTGTTGTGAGCTATGACGCCATAGCACTCTATCCAGGGCAACAGCTTTAAGACTCTGTCTCAAAACAACAACAACAACAAAAAACCTAAATAAAATATATGTTATATATATACACACACACACACACTCTTTGATCATTTTCTATAAATTACAAATCCTATAGGAAAGGTATGAATACAAGCTGATACAATAAATCCTTCTACATTAAAAACTATAAATCTACTCTTCTAATTTTCAGAGGACTGGTAAATATCAGAATTTTAGCAAATATTCTACCAACAGAATAAAATGAAATATTTTAAATTTTACATAAGTATTTATGTGTATAGCCAACTATGAATCTCTTGTGACTGGATAACGCAGTAAATAACAAAACATCCTTATTTACTCTGTAAGGCAGTACTACATAGGTTATAACACAGTCTGTGAAGTATGCTTTCCCAGGTTTGCTCAAAGCCCATCTCTACCACTAAGAAATTATGTGGCTTTTAACAAATTAATCTATCTCACTTTACTCTTATGTAAAATGGCAATAATAATAAATAACCACCTACTATGGTTATGCAGAGTAAGATGATTTAGATTAATTGTTGAGCTAGCTGTGTCTGCCATACACAGGAAGTACTCTATAAGTGATAACAATTATGATCACATTAATTTTGCTTTTCACTAAAATCTAACCCCAAATTTGCCACAATAAAAATCAATTATTTTTTCGGATGGAATACTCACCTTTGCTAGTTGTTCAGCAAAATGTATAGCTGTTTGCGTATGGAGTGTAACTGGTCCTGTTTTTATTCTGGAAATTCCATTGGCTAATGCCATGAAAATAATCAGCTATTTAAAAAAAAAAAATAAGAAAAATCTCACACAAATTTACTAATATTTAAAGTTACAATACCACTGCTACCCATAATGAAAATACTACTAGAAATCAAAATTCCTAACAAAGAACTTTTCTATCTTTAAGTTTTCAGAAGTTCTTAAAAGATGACAGAAACCAGACTTGATCAAACTAAAACGTTTCTACACAGCCAAGAACAAAGTAAAGCAAGCAAACAGCCCTCAGAATGGGAGAAGATATTTGCAGGTTATATCTCTGAAACAAAGGTTTAATAACCAGAATCCACAGAGAACTCAAACGCATTAGCAAGAAAAGAACAAGGGATCCCATCGCAGGCTGGGCAAGGGATATGAAGAAAAACTTCTCTGAAGAAGACAGGCGCACGGCCTTCAGACATATGAAAAAATGCTCATCATCTTTAATCAGAGAAATGCAAATCAAAACTACTTTGAGATATCATCTAACTCCAGTGAGACTAGACTATATCACAAAATCCCAAGACCAGAGATGTTGGCGTGGATGTGGAGAAAAGGGAACACTTTTACACTGCTGGTGGGAATGTAAATTAATACATTCCTTTTGGAAAGATATATGGAGAACACTTAAAGATCTAAAAATAGACAT